>CM051240.1:67847780-67955280 GCA_027917425.1 Gastrophryne carolinensis | reverse complement strand
CATTCTGATTGCGACTCAGTCTCTTCATCAGGCCGAGCAGGACACCCAGGTGGTGACCTCCACTCTCGAGTCCTTCGGCTGGGTGATCAACTTTCCCAAGTCTTCACTGTCTCCATCTTTGGTGAGGTACTTTCTGGGCATGACTCTGGATACCTCTCAGGTCAAGGTGTTCTTGCCTCAGCAGAAAGTGGAGGGTCTTCAGAAGCAGGTACGGGCTCTGCTCTTGTGTCCCCATCCCTCCATCCGGCAGGGGATGCAGTTAGTGGGCCTGCTTTGAGGCGGTCCCCTTTGCTCAGTTTCACATGAGACCTCTTCAGTTGCACCTCTTGTAAGTTTGGGATTGGGATCCTGTGTCCCTGGACCAGGAATTTGCTCTGTCCCCTCTTTCTGGACTCAAGGAACCTCCTAGTGGGCAGGACCTTTCTGCCTCCCTGCTGGGAGATTGTCACCACAGATGCCAGTCTGGCCGGTTGGGGGGGCTTTTGGAAGTCTATGAAGTTCCAGGGTCCGTGGGGCACACAGGAGGCCCATGCTCCCATCAATGTCCTGGAACTGAGGGCGATCAGGTTGGTTCTGACCACACACCTTCGGGGTCAGGCTGTTCAGATCCGCTCGGACAACCAGACGGCGGTGGCCTACATCAATCATCAGGGAGGGACTCGGAGGAAGTGAGCCCTCAAGGAATTGTCCCTGATACAGTCTTGGGAGGAGGAGAATGTGCCTTGCATTTTGGCAGTCTACATTCCGGGGGTGTAGAATCAGGAGGCAGACTCCCTGAGCAAGGGGACATCTCGGCTGGGGGAATGGTCCCTCAGCAACGAGGTATTTCACTCCCTGTGTCACCGCTGGGGTCAGCCGGATGTGGACCTGTTTGTGTCCCGTCACAATCACAAGCTTCCCAGATTTGTTTCCCTGTCACAGGATCCTCTGGCCTTCGCCACGGATGCGCTAGCAATGCCTTGGACGGAGTTTCGGTTCCTCTATGTGTTCCCTCCTTTTCCTCTTCTGGGCAGGGTGCTGCGCAAGATAGCCCAGAAGGGGGTACCAACCATCCTGGTGGTCCCCTGTTGGCCAAGGAGGGTGTGGTTCGCAGACGTTGTGCAGCTGGCAGTAGATCGGTACGTTTTGCCCAAGGATCCAGATCTTCTCACTCAGGGACAGCTGCGCCATCCCAATTTACAAACGCTGGCTTTAACGGCATGGCTGCTGAGACCTCCATCTTGATGGACAAGGGGGTCCCGGCCTCTGTTGTTGATACTATGATTTGGTTCTGGATTCTGATTCTGCAATTTTTGCAACATGGTTTGGATTCGGGCCTTCAACTTAGTACCCTCAAGGGACAGGTGTCAGCTCTGGCAATTTTTTTCCAAAGATCCTTTGCCAATCACCGGTTGGTTAAGACTTTTTTCCAGGGAGTTACTCATGTGTGGCCGCCACTTAAGCCTATACTACCGGTTTGGGACTTGAATCTGGTGTTGTCTGCTCTACAGGGTCCTCCCTTTGAGCCTATTCAGGGGGCTGGGTTGCCCATTCTGACTCTTAAGGTGGCCTTTTTGGTGGCTATTACTTCGGTCAGGCGAGTTTCTGAGCTGGCAGTGCTTTCCATCAAACCTCCTTATTTTGAGAGGCATCAGGATAAGGTGGTGTTTCGGCTTAAGCTGGATTTCTTGCCCAAGGTTGTGTATGTTTTTCATCTCAATCAGGACATTGTTTTGCCTTCTTTGTACTGCTAATTCCAAGGAGCAGACCCTTCATTCTCTGGATGTTGTCAGGGCTCGGAAGTTTTATTTGGTTGCTACTGAGCCTTTCAGGAAATCTGATGCTCTTTTTGTTCTTCCTGCTGGACCTAGGAAGGGTTTGCCTCCGGCTAAATCCAATAACAGCAAGTGAATCCGTCAGGCGGTGGTTCAGGCCTATTCTGCTAAAGGGAAGGTTCCTCCTTTCCAGATTACTGCTCATTCCACTCGTGTTATTGGTGCATCTTTGGCTTTTCAGCACCAAGCTTCTGTAGAACAAGTTTGTAAGGCCGCGACTTGCTCTTCTGTTCATACCTTTTCCAAGTTTTACAAGGTTGATGTTAAGGCCTCGGCTGATGCTGCCTTTGGTCGCAAAGTACTTCAGGCGGTGGTGGTTTGAACTGCCTGCTGCTACTTTTTGGGGATTCCACTCTACCTTACGGACACTGCTGTTGGACGTCCCATACGTAAGGACTTCTTGAAGCAGGCCGTGCCATGCAATAGGAAAAATACAATTCTGTGAGTACTCACCTGTAGAATTGCTTTTACTTTGCATGGCACGGCCTGCTTCACCACACCCTTGTTATCATTATTCTTGGTTGCCTCCTTATAGTGATTGTTCCAAGTTAGTTGGGGTTTGTCACCTTTTTTACATTTATTACCTCCGGGCTTCTTGTCTAACTGCTTGTCAATACTGGAGAAGTCTATGGTGATTCCTGTTTTTATATGAGGCCGGGAGGAACCACAACTCTTCTGCAGTGCACTGCGCCACCTTGTGGCGGAATATTCCATACGTAAGGAGTTCTTAAAGCAGGCCGTGCCATGCAAAGTAAAAGCAATTCTACAGGTGAGTACTCACAGAATTGTCTTTTTCTTTGCTACAGTCCAGCACTGCTCTCTATTTCTATGCAGCCGCCACACAGAAAGACACAAAGCGGCATCCCCAGCTACGTGTGCACGCCTTCTACCTATTTACTTTAATGGGCGGTGGGTGCGTGCATAGAGCCGGGGGGTGCCACTTTGTGTCTTTCTGTGTGGCAGCTGCACAGAAACAAGAAAGCGGTTCTGGACCACTGGCAACAGTGGTGTAACTAAATGTGATGGGGCCTTGGTGCGAACATTAAAAAGGGCCCTGTCAAAACACATACTGTGAACTTTGTTCTGTCTTTTAACTTGTCTTTTATCTAACTAGTTGGATGCAGCTAGATGAGCCAGGTGAGCACAAATATGATAAATATGGTGGAGGCGCAACTGCATCCAGTGACTGGACCCCCTGACCTCCTGGGCCCCGGTGAGGTTGCCCCACTGCACCCACTATAGTTACGCCCCTGGCGACCAAGTTAATGAGCACTTATACTCAAAGGGAATTTCATGTTGTCACCTTTCATCCCCAGCCCAGTGCTCCAAAACAGCCTGCGTTTCTTTTTTTTAATAAAGCCTTTGCCCAATATTCACAACAACAAGAACTGGATGCAGTCGGTCATATTGCTCCCTGGCTGAGCTGCCCCGCCCCCAGCGATGATGCCTTTAGACACAGTACACACAGCTCAGCAATGGGGAGTGCTTAAATGTAACTGCCATTAGTGCTGATTTAGCACTGTGGGGATTTTTTTCCTCAAGTCTTCTTGTGAAAAAAAAATTGTATAGTGATTGAGCACCACGTTTAGCCATGCAAATGTTTTATAAATTTGCACAACTAAAAATAATGCTGAATTGCACTTTGGAGAAAAAAATCGAGATAACATTTTTTTCTCACGTTTTTTGGTAAAAAAAAAAAAATAATGTATTATTATTTTTTCCATAGTGCAATTCAGCATTATTTTTAGCTGTGCAAATTGTGCACAGCTAAAATGGGCTGAATTGCACTAAGGGAAAAAATCATTTTCAAAATGTTTTTCACAAAGACAAAAAAAAAAATCCTCACGGTGTTGAATCAGCCCTAATGTGACAGTTTAGTTGTAACTGAGCTAATTAGCATATGACAGGCCATTCACTATAATACTACTTCCAGTTAGGGCCTTATTCATGAAGGGATCGCGTCATGTAGTGCTTTGTAAATGACGGGTAGCGGCAGGTGAACACCGGACACGGCACACAATTACATATTTATCAAGCGTATTCTGTTGAGCGACTGGGATAACGCCATGTAGCGTCCGATTCATCATTAACCCAGCCTCAGCGTACAGCGCCGGTGTTCAGCCTTGCAGAGCGCCACATCCTACCTCTCGCTACCTGCCGCTCTCCCATACATTTCAATGGACGTTCTTTTACTTCTCTTTAAACAGGGTGTTTTTATTATATATATTTTTTTATTCTCAAATAATGTTGGGACCTCTCCTGGCCTTGAAAAAGCCATTTTTTTCAAATATTTTTTATTTTTTATATATTTATGCAGAATTGACATTACAGGTTTGGCATTAATGTGTTCATGTCACAATGTTATAACAATGTAATTCCATATGTTTTCGCTTTGTTACTGGTGGATACATGTTCAAATACAGCCTTTAATCACATAGCCTCTGGCGCTCTGGGCTACAGCGAAGCATTTTTGAGCGCCGGCGGTGTGTAAGGCTGTTTTTTTGATGAATATGTTGTGAGTCGGTCGCACTGACCAAAAAACAGAATAAAAAACACATTTCCCTAAAAAATAAATATGCAAACAAGAAAGAACAAGCTAAGAGACCGATTCATTAATAGCGCCAGGTAGCGACAGATGAGCGACAGTAGCGTTATTTTCACAGCGCACGCTAGTATTCGCTGTGCTTGGCCGTTGTTCGGCTGTTGACAGCAACTCAATGTTGATTACGGGGTTAGGAGTCGCTGTTTGGTTCCGCGCTGTATGGGAGCGCAAGACAGCGAATGGCCATAGCGAACGGCTCCCAGCATATTCATTAACAAATCACGCTCAAAAAATTATCGCGCTGTGAAATGCTTGTTTAAACCCCAGAGCGCTGGCGGCGATGGGTTAAAAGTAGTTTTTTAACCCCCAAACAACCATATTTTTTGAAAAAAAAACAAACATGTTTTTCAAAACATTTTGTAATATGAATACATTAATATCAGACCTGTAATATCAATTCTGCACAAATTTTTTTTTTTTTTTTCTTTTTAACCTTAAAAAAAATATCTAACATTGCAGAAGTGGTCACAGAATTTTTGACATTTAAAAAAAAAAAAAATAAAAAAAAAAAACATTACTAGCAATTAATTATGGATATTTAAAGATTGTTCCATTGAAATGCATTGGAGAGCGCCAGGTAGCGAGAGGTCATACCTGTCGCTGTTCAAGGTCGCTCGCTGGCGCTGTGGGGTGAGGCTGGAATAATGATGAATGAATCGCTATCTAGCGCTCTGTCAGTCGCTAAGCAGGATCACATTCAAAAAAATATAACTGTGTAACACCGCACTTCTAAATTACAATGTAGCAATCTTTGTGAAATAAAAAATATTTTTAAGTAAAGCTCAACGTGTCTGAAAACTCCCAATTTTCCCAATATAGTGTAAATAAAACGTACACAGAGCTAACTTCTTTCAAAATCACACAATATTTGTCCAAATACAGTGTCCGTATGTGCAAAAAAATACAACAATAAAGTCTTTCTGAATTCTTCAACCACGTCCCAAAGTGCATGTGCTCCAATTCTTCTGTGCTCTTAACACCCCTATGTGCAGATCCTTACCAGAAAAATATCTTGAACACAGCCAAACAGGATGATAAGTGGATATCTCCCCCACGTCAGTGGATGGCCAGCTTAATTTCAAATCATCCACATCCAAACTTAATTCCCACAAGGCGGATAGTTTTGTATAATCTCTCAAAAATGCATTGGTTCAATAGATGACACACCGCACATATAGGAAGAGATAAAATAGCAGGACTAGTGCAATAACGTTTAAAACCACTGTTTAATAGTACTACACATCCAAGAATCACACTCACAATGTTAATAGTATAAAATCAGCATGTCAGCTCGTTTTATAGAGCAGTAGATAGAGCGGGTCTCACCACCAGTCTTCAATGCTCCTATCAGTCCGTCCAAAGATAGAGAACACTCCAAAAAGGGGTATGACCCTGCATCCACAGACACGAGACTATGAAAGACTGCAAAAATCCCAACGCGTTTCGTCGCGGATGCGACTTTAACCAGGTATTCGGCAGTTGAAAATAACATATCTATTTATACCGGATATAGGGTGAGCGCTCCCGCCCATATCCTCTGACGTATCCTCCCAGATAGCTTCAGTTGCTAGGTAATCTATTCACATCTCTCCCGACTGCCGGGCGGAAGTGAAGAGGCGAAGGACATCCGCCCTTCTCTTGTGACGTCTAATCACGTGACCAGGTAATTCGTTTACACTGCGCTCCAGCACGGGGCGGAAGCAGAAAAGCTAAAGCCTTGCTCTCGTCATTATCTACGGCATCCACTATGGTGCTGGTTGCCTAGGAAACTCCGATCCACCAGCACCTAGAGTGCTCCGAGATTGAGGGGCGTAATCAATTGCCTAGGGGCGTGATTATGCACCTATGGCTCTCACTCCCTCACGCCCATCTGGGCACAAATTACGCCCCTCAATCTCGGAGCCTTCTAGGTCCCCTGCCGGACCTAGAATGCTCCGAGATTGAGGGCGGGAGGGAAACGGCCGGCAGGGGACCTCGCAGCAGATCCTCTCAGCGGAGGGTACGTCAGACTTATGGGTGTGGCCGTCCCTTCGGAGCTACAGCACCTACTCACTCAAGTGGCCCGGGCGCGACCTGGGGGGTCTATCGGTTAAACAGGACCCTGAACTCCTCTGACTCCCAGAACATTAGCCAGGGCATCCACGTTGTCCTAAACTGTTCGTCTCTGTCATGGAGTGACATTGTTAGATCTTTCATCTCGCAGATATTTAGTACCTCTCCTACCCAGTCCCTCACGGAAGGCGCACCCCTCCATTTCCAATGCCTAGGGATCCCTTGTTTAGCTGCATTTAGTAGATGGACTCGCAGGGTTCTCTTTTATTTCCCTACTGTGCGTTTCATTGAGTGAAGCAAGACTTGGACTGGGTCCTCCTGAATTTGTGTTCCAGTGATTTGCGTGATAATGGGTAAGACCTCCCCCCCGTAGGCCCCCTGTATACTTCTTTTTTAAAACCTAATTGAGACAAGAATGACTGAAAGCGCAGCAGGGTCCACGGATCTAGATTATCATTCTCCCATCTACTTATCAGTTCTGAGAGTGGAACCCAACCCCTCTCGTTTTTCAGATCTACGCTTTTCAGCCGATGCAAGCCACCCCATTCCCTCAGATCCGTCCTAAAGGGGCCAGCCTGCAACAGTGGGTTATCCACAATTGGCACCTCCGGGGAGGGCCAGGGAGAGAATTCCTGTCGCTCCCTACATTCCGTGAATACCCCCAAGGTCACCTCAATAGTCTGGTGGGCCCTAGTTTCTGGTATGGGGGATGCCTTATTCCATATTGATGCTTCTAGCTGGACAGGGGTTGAGGCTAGTTCCAGCTGGACCCACCTTTTGGTTGTCTGACAATTCTGCCATTCGCACACTCTTTGCAAGTGAGTAGCTGTCCAATACAATCTCATATCCGGAAGTGCCATTCCACCTGATTTTTTGGGGCTGCTTAGTAATTGTGATCTCAACCTCACCCCCTTCTTCCCATCAATGTACTACTTATTTCTCGGAAGAACTGCCTCGGGATGTGGACTGGTAGAGCCTGGAACAAGAACAACAGCTTAGGGAGCACTGACATTTTGGTGATATTAACCCTGTCCATCCAAGAGAATGTAGGGCTGTCCCACTTTGCTAGGCCTGCCTTGATTCTCTGTGCTAACGGCCAGAAATTCAGGGCTGGGATGTTTGGCAACTGGCTCGGTAACTGTGTGCCAAGGTAGGAGATTTAGGCCCTCGCCCACCTGAATGGGAACGATTGTTGCATATTTTTAACTATTTCCCCAGGGAGTGAGACATTCAAGGCCTCCGATTTATCAAAATTAATTTTAAGGTAAGAGAGCCTCCCGTAGGTCTCAAACTCCTTCATCAGGACTGGGACTGTCACTGAGGGATTTGTGATAAAGAAGAGGAGGTCGTCTGCGTAAGCAGCTACCTTATGTGTGCCTTCGACCGAGTCGACCCCCCATATATCAACGTTCCCTCTGACTTTGCAAAGGAACGGCTCTAGTGATAGAGCAGAGAGCAGGGGGGACAAAGGGCACCCCTGTCTGCTCCCATTGCAGATGAGTACCAGTTTTTAGTGGTGACCATTTATTCTGATCTTAGCCGATGGTGTGGTGTATAACGCCACTATGAGTGTTCCCATCTTGTCTCCTAGGCCTATATGTCTAAGGGTTTCCCGGAGGAAGGGCCAGCTCACCCTATTGAAGGCCTTCTCTGCGTCTGTGGAAAGAAGCATAGCAGGGGTCGCAGTGGCTTTAGCTCTATGTATCACATTGATGGCCCACACCACATTGTCTCTGGCCTCCCTGCCAAATACGAACTCCGTTTGATCCAGGTACACCACCTGTGCCAACACCGGCGCCAACCTATGGGCCAAGATTTTAGCATATAATTTTAGGTCCATGTTGAGCAGGGAGATAGGACGGTAGCTCTTGCATGACAATGGGTCTTTACCCGGCTGGTGGAAGACTGAAATGTGGGCTTCCTATTCCCTCACCGAGAATGAACCGGGGGACTCCGGATCTGTTATCGTGTTCCAGGCTCCCACCAGGCGGGGGCCCAGTAGTGAGATGAAAGATTTATAATATTTGACAGTATACCCATCTGGTCCCAGTGCCTTTCCTGTCGGCGAGAGTTTGATAGCCTCGGCCAACTCTTCAATGATAATTGGGTCTTCCAGTGACTCCGCTATTTCTTTCGGGATCGATGGCATGCCTGAGCCCTTTATGTATTCCCTGGCCATCCCCTGGAGTGCCCGCGCCGCCCGCCCCCCACTCAGATCATACAAACCGGCATAATATGCCTGGAATGTCTCCTCAATTTTCTCGGAGGTGTGCTGCTTTTGCTGAGAACCGTCTAGAATTTCTGAAATGTAATTTTGGGCGTGCTGCTGCTTGAGCGCTCTCGCCAGCATCGTGCTCATAATATCTACGCTTGCATTTCTTAATTACGAATTTTGCTTTTTGTCTGAGTAGCGCATTGAGAGCCTCTCGGGCCTGAGTTAGCTCTCCAAGGACTCTCGCCGCCTCCGATTGTTTATGGGACGACTCCAGGACCCTGACCCGCTCTGTGAGCTGGTCTAATTGGATCATTCTTTCTTTTTTTAGCCTGGATGCCTGACTGATCAGTACCCCTCTGATTACGCTTTTGTGCGCCTCCCACAGCATCAATGGAGATACTTCCCCATTGTCATTATTGCTAAAATATGCTTCTATGCCCTCCCTGACAGCTTGGGCGACCACCTCGTCCTGCAGGAGGGACTCATTAAGTCTCCACGTCAGCGGAGGAGGGGTCTGTCGGATAGATTCATATCTAGATAAATAGGGGCATGATCTGAGAAGGAGGTCGGAAGCATTCCACTATCTTAGGTCAGGCCCAATAGGCTGTGTGAGATCTATCCTGGAGTACGTTCCATGAACCTTTGAGTAGAATAGTCCCTATCTGCCGGATTCTGAACTCACCACGCGTCCACCAGCTGCATGCTGTGTAGCTTTTTCTTGAGTGATCTCAGTGCTAAGTGGGACCCTGCCGATCTGCCCACCGAAGAGTCTATAAGTGGTTCCTTAGTCAGATTAAAATCCCCTATCACTATCTCCCCCTCTGCGAATTCTTCGATCCTGTCTAATGAATGCTTAAGGAACCGGACCTGTCCCTGATTGGGGGCATACATAGACACCAGGGTGTAGGTTTTTTGGCCAATGAGGCATTTCACCATCACCATCCTCCCAGCCTCGTCCCCCCATGACTCCCGCAGGGTGAACGGGAGCCCCCTAGCTACCATGATTGCTACCCCTTTTCTTTTGGCATTAGGTGCGCAGCTGGTGAACACGTGCGGGAACAGTCTGCTATTCAGTCGGGGGGCTGCAGTTCTTTTGAAATGTGTCTCTTGGACAAAGGCAATCTTTGTCTTGTGCCTCTTCAACTCCTGCCAGAGAATCGTCGTCTTCTCCGGGGAGTTGAGGCCCTTCACATTCATGGATATCAGTTTCATCGGGCTTGTGTCTCAATAATCTCAGTAAGGTTACAGGCTATTATTTCTGCACTGACTCCGCTACTCCGCCCTTCCCCCGATGCGACTGAGGGAAGAGACGGGGCTGTTTAGGGTAGACAGGGAGGGGCTGTGAACTAAGGGGTGGGGGTGGATTAACGTAGGGTTGGGGGGAGATAGAGGGGGGATGACAAAAAGACAAACTGGTGTAGTCAACCAAAGGTCACCTCTGGAGAGACCTTCGTTACTGGTGCTAATTTAACTTTCCACTAATCCTCCTCCTCTAGCCAGGCCGCCTAAATGGCGGTTAAGCCTAGTACTACACTCTCCCATCTGGGGAGGACCAAACGACTTCCTCAGAGGGGTGCACCATTTATTTGTGGGGGGTGGAGGATCGGAACCTGGGTCAGTACTGAGGGAGACGCACAATGTCTACTGCCGCCTAGAGATGCACCAAGAGGCGCTGATAGTATGGGGGGGACAGTATGGATGCATAATGGCGTATCTCAATCAGTACTCGGGTTGTGTATTCAGTGTCGGCCCCAGGGAGCAATGATCAGCTAGAGCTGTGGCAACAGGGCCACCCCTCCTAATAATATCATTAAACTTTTGCAACTCAATTCCAGGGGCCGCTGTATGCCGCGTGGCCACACACGCCCTGCCTCCCGCCACTCCCCCCTTGCGCCACCAGCGGTTGGAAGACAGTCATCGTCCATCAAGGAGGATGTGAGGCGCCCCCAAAGAGTAAGGGAGGTGGGGCAGATGGCAGGGCGTGCGGGGCCGGGCCCGGGGGCCCCCAACGTCAATCTTATCAAGTAACTGCTACACAAAGAATATTCCTTATAGGGAACCAGTCTGCCAGCCTCCCGGTTGCGTAGTTGTGGCCCGGGAGACCCGCGCCCGAGAAAACATCAGTCTACCGTAAACATCTTAAGTTGAACGGGTTGCCATGTCGGCACGCCCTGACCAACCCCCGCCGCCCCCCCACACAAGCAAACAAGGGTGCAAAGGGGTACTAGAAGCTCGAGGTGGGCAGCGAGCGCAGACAGCGGAAGGACAGCGGGGAGAGAAAGCGTCGATCAGAGGAGCGACTCACCACCTTCGCAGCGTCATCGGGCCGCGGGGAAAGCTGGCGAGGAGTCCCACTCGGCACCCGCAGGTGAGAGGAAAGGGGAGATCAGCACCTCCGCATAATCAGAGCGGAGATGCACCGGGCTGCGGGGGGAGGCGGAGGAATATCCGGTGGGCCCCGGACCGGACCCGATCCTCACCCCCTACACTGTGCCCCAAACACGCTCACAAGGAGGGGCTCTTACCCCACAGACCCAGCACAAATAAAGGGGGCCCCAGAAGGAAAAGAGAAAGGAGGAGGGAGCCCGACACAGCCTCACTGGGAGTGCAGGGGCGATACTGGGGGGCGCGCCTAGCTAGTGTCTCTCTCTCCCCTCTTGTGGTGAAGAATGAGGGGATCGGGTGCTCCTGCCTCCCCCCCCGCTGCAATCCTTTGCTTTTCCCCTTCATCTAATCGGGGAGTCTTTTTGTGCTGTCTGGGTGCCTGGGAAAGTAATGCCGTGCGGAGCTCCCTTAAAACGCGCACTCATGCCACCATATCAAGCCACGCCCCTTTTTAAATGTTTTTGATACTCTGTATATAATTAGGATATATATATTTTTGCTTAAAATAGTTTGATCTTGTGAGGCTCTTATAAATTACTATTGTGCTGTTAAGCCCACAGCATGTGATTTTGTTCTGATTGTTGCAGATTTATGCAGATTTATTAAAGGAATTCAGGTGTAAATTTTCACCTGTTTCTGAATCAGCCCCAAGGTAGACAATGGGAGGTAATGGCAGTTTACTCTCCTAAAAAGGAGGGAGTTTTCTCACCAGACTCTGAATCAACCTCATTGACCACCCAAATAAAAAAACAGACGTGTACTCACCTTTGTCCTCCTCAACTGATCGGTACTACTCTGGCGATCAACAACTACCACAACCAGCGCCAGCTGGCACCAAACTCAAGTCACTGGCACTTCCGCTATAAGTCACAGGAGCACGGCCACGCCGTTGATGGAGACCCTTGGTCCTAATGGTCATGGAACTCAATCTTCAAAAGTTAAGAAGACCCTTTTTCATGTTTTTCCTGGATAGACCCTTTAAACTGGATCAACAGCCTGGCACAGTTGGAAAAGAAAGTTCAAATCAGTGGCTTAATGCCTCTCATTAGTATGTGTCGCATAAAGTACTGATTGCACGAGCGCCTGCGCATGCGCTGTGGAGCTGGAGGTTAGTTTAGTGTCCTTGTGGACCAGGACCTGTCCTGGCGCAGAGTTGTAAGGAACAGGTTAGTTCTGCTTCAGTTGTTCTAAAACGTAGAAAAACTGAGTAACTTGCAAGTACGACAGTAGAAGAGATGGCGATCTGGATATCCTGCCGACACTAAAAAGAACACTTTGATAACAGTGTGTAATTCCCCACTACAGAGATGATTTCTGTGATAAAAACAGAGCAGACATACATTTTGAAACCTATTTATAGTCCTAATCAAGTTTTAAAATCTTTGTGCATTAGACTTCTCAAACTGAATCTTAAAGGACCATGTTCTTTATGCAGCAATGCCTGGTGTGGTGCCTGGATGTTGGCATCAAGTCTCAGTGGTCCCTTTTAAAAACCACCCCTGTTTTTTCGGTTCACATGACTTATACAGTATTTTTTAAATTAAATATTCTCCGGGGAGAAAGGTAATGATGAATCTACCAGTATGGGAAATATAAATGTAAATAAATTGCATTTTTATGTGCCTGGATCCGTATCTATGGATTAGTGGTGACACGTATGGAGGAGAATAGGTGCAGAGCACTTTTTGCTTAGAGTTAAAATGTGAACTTGGCAGCTATTTGGAACATCTGTGGCTAATTAGCTGCAAGGGATTAACCCTTGTTTCCCTGCTCAACATGGGCCAATGGCTACAAATAATATGTATGACCTTGGTTTGGCCAATGGCCATGGCCAACTTCCTCCTATCCTCTGACTCGCCATCAGTCCCATGAAGCTGTTTCTGTCCTAGTCCATGCCTCCCATGATAGATTGGGTGTGCTGCTGGTTACTATGTCTGATGTGTACATCTTGCCCACCTGTGATGAAATCCTTACCTCTCAGCCTTGGGTGACGTTACAGTCACCAAAATGCTGTACGGTCCCTTGACTGTGACCCAGATAGGCTGCGGGGTCTTTTAGCTATCAATAGTATACAGAGCCCTGCTAGCCCTGTAGTAAGGCCACCAGCTCTGTTTGAAATAGCCCCGATCCATTAGCGGGATTATATCAGTAACACTAGGCTAGCAATATACATATAAAGAATTGATACAGGTCAAAAAGGGCAAATACAAGTGAGTAGTTACAATCAGAATTAGTAGATTAAAATGTCAGTTACCTTTCAGACAGGTTATGCAGACAGCCACAGGAGGCGTGTAGAGTCCGCTTGTTCCTGGTCCCTTCCAACATGATGATCAGTGTGACCCCAGAAGAAAGGTAAAGAGGGTCTGAGCTCTCAAACTTTTACGCCCAGGTAGGAGAGTCCCCCCTATTCTCAGGGATGAGCCTTGGGCTCTTCCTGTAGCAGTGGCTAGCAAAAACTCCTAAAAATGAAAATGTGGAATACCTTTTTGGTGAAAGGACCTAGAGATCCGATCCTAGTACTAACTGACGTAAATGCAGGCTGCCTGCGCTATGAAGCCTGACACAGCTGTTTAATATGGTCCCTAAGCTGATTTCTCCTGAATCAGTCCCTGAATGCCCAGGAAAGACCCACGTATGGGTGGTATGATTTCCAGATTTCAAAGGATGTGATCAGTTTATGATTAATGTATACTTCATAATTCTTTATTAAATCCTGGCCCAGTCAGTGTGTATTAGCTGCAGGGGCTTTGCACTAGTTTGGCTAAGTTCCAGCTTAGTGTGAACTGAATCAGCATGGGGTCTTTCATCAGATGAGGTCTTTCCTGAGTTGTGACGATCACCAAGATGGTCCCCTACCTGCCTTCAGTGCTTGAATTGTACTATTGCTTGGGTGCTGGGTGACACTGATGGCTACTGAAGACATTGTACTAAATGTTGTTGTACAGTGTTCTTACACAGCCAAGAACACAATGCCCTTGTAATTAACATTCACACAAATATCTCTACTTTATGCAGGTCTTAAATAATAACACAGGGCCACTTTTCCAAGTCATCTTTCAGCTTGACCATGTGGAGATATGCTCCCCTGGAAGGTAACACAATACAGGAACAGAGGTTAAAAGCCCCACCCCTTCCTCTCATTCTCAGTTCTTTGTGTTTCCTCCCTGGGAAACCTTGAGATACCTGGTGTTAGACTTCGGCCAGTTTATTTTTTTACTTTATTATTTTGTACCCTCCAGAGTCTGGATTTAGTCAGCTGTACCGGACATTTACCAAGAGAGTTCCTATGGGAGTCGGTTACACCTGGGACTATTTCCCTCATGAATTATATTACTGCACTAGTTGTGCTACACTTTAAATCCTACACCTTGCTGGATGTAGGTGCGCTGTTTTTAACTGCTGTGATACTCGGTGTTTTAAACTTTATAATCACCTTTTTTTGACTATAGGGAAATTTCCCTCCAAAAAATTTGAAATTCTGGGTGGCCCGAGAGACATAGGCGGACGTCACTTCTGGTTTCGGCAAGAAGCAGAAAACCGGAAGCGGCGAGCTGCATGCTTTACCTCCATCCCGGCTCGAGTCGCAAGCTGGACAAAATGTACAATACTAGTTAGGGGCTTTGGGGATGCCCCTGAAGGCACAAAAAAGGTCTGCACTCACCACAACAAAGTAAAAAAATATCTCAAATTTATTAAAACTCAAAAATGGGACCAAGAAACACACCATACAAAGTTAAAAAACATATACACACATAGACACAAGGGAACCCACAACAAAGCTGGCTCTTAATGCTACATTGAATTCATGATATACTATATTATACAATCAAATTAATGGAGACCAGCAGGAAAAAAAATATATAAACAGTCTGTGGTAAAGCCTAAATAATTACAGGCTTAGATGAAGATAAATCACAACCAATTTAAAGTGCTTGTGCTTGTATAAACAATATAGAATAAACAATTGATGCAAATATTGTAAAGTGACAAGTGCTACGATGAACTGAGTGAAGAAAGTCAATAAATGAACAAACATTGAAGATGTAACGACCTGCTATATAGCAGGCACCTGTTAATAAGGTCTATACAAAGTCAAGGAAGTAGTTGTACATCACCCTTAAATAGGAATCCAAGCCATTGGGTCCCCCAGAATAACAACCAGCCGATGCGTTGCGTGGACTAGGGCCACTTCACCAGGGCAGAGTGGTTGCCAACATCACCCCCGCCGCATTACGACGCCGTAACGTCCGCTCCCGCGCATGCACCCCCATCCGGCCAATCAAATTTGGCCCCAAGGGCAAGCACCCAGAAGGAGACGCCACATCCGTCCAATGGAGCGCACCGCCGAGAGCCAGCGTGTCAAGGCGTGCACGCCCCGGCAGGTGCCAGTCCGAGCACCCTCCCCTGCAGTAGGAGGTGCCGGGTCGCCCACCACATGCGCTCGGGCTCGTAAGCAGGCTAATCAGAGCCTCTGGCAACAAGGGTACTGGGGGAAGGAGGGGTGGGGAACAATCAATAATCATGGAAATACATACAATTACAATGTCAAAAGATCCCACCAACAATGGCTAATCCTACATATTATCCTTAATAAAAATGATATAGATTAATAAAGTCAATTCTAATCACACCGTGTGTTTTGTGGCATTAGGTATCAGGCACAGTTTGGGACAGCAGCAGCTCATATGAGTGATATTATTACATGTATCTGCATCCATATAGGTAACCAACTTAAAATAAATGAATACAAAAATTAATAAAAAAATTTAGTTGGAGTTGGCTGGCAATAAATATATTGAATACACAAACAATGGTACAATAGTTATACAAAACAAAATACATTGGATGCATTAAATACTATTATTGAATCAACAATACTAACAGAGTACATTAAATACAGTGATTAAATGAAAAGATTTCTTAGCGAAGAAGTGCTGCCAAATAATAATTGATTAATTATAAATTATAAGTTAATGATGATATTTAATCAAAATCAATTAATTTAATTTAAATTATTTCAATTCAAATGAATGTGAATTAAACTACACTAAAATGCATAATCTTAACCCTTTAACTGCCAGCCTAGCTGGAGATTTTGTCACACTTTGTTGCCAGACCATTTTGTGCTCCACATGTTCAACTGTGATTTTTGAAGGGATTTTCAGGGATTTCCCAGGGAAATTGTATATTGTTTTCTTCAGCAGAGTCTGGGCTTTAACATGAACATGTCTTGATTGTCATTTTTTAGGTGTATTGTCAATATTTTGGGGTAAAATATGTGCAATTTGTAGGGTTTTTTTTGTGATAAAATTGTAAGTTTGTCAATAAAATCTTATTGCTTGTGAAATCCCAATTTCTCTTGATTACAGCGGTACCACATATGTATTGGTAGACACCCTTTCCTGCCCAGGAGACTCCCCCAAACTAAAAGAGCGCTTTAGGAGATTTTCAGATAAAATACAATTATGCTAGGCGCTATGCGCACCTTGCAGTTTTGGAAGAAAACCAACCCTTTACATATGAAATACCCCACACAAACACTATACACACTATATATTCTCTGGAAGTACACACCTTAAGCTTTCTAGGCGTACCAGTCTTGTTGACATGGGTGCAGTTTTCTGGAAGTAATCCCTCAATGAATTCTTTGGTTGCACAGGGTTTCCCTAAAAAAAGAATAGAAAAGCAGAATCAAAGCCACATTTTCCTAAAAAAACTATAAGCAAACAAGAAAAAACAAGTTCAATCTGAAAATGCAACATCCTCCGAACAGAACAATACCCAACATGCATAGCTACTGTCAAGGGAAGGGTTGCCAAACACCCCAAATTAAGCGTGTGCGTAATGGTAATTTTACTTGACAATGTCAGCTGTGCAGACACCAGCGCACCTTGCGATTTTTCTACCAAAACAACCCTTTACATTTGGAATACCCCCAACAAACCATATATTCCCTGAAAGTACACATGTTAAGCTTTCTAGGCATACCTGGCTTATTGTAGTGGGCTCATCTTTCTGGAAGTGATCCCTTGAAGAATTCTTAGGTTGCACAGGGTTTCCCTAAAAAATGTATAAAAAAGCAGAATAAAAAAACACCTTTTCCTAAAATATCAATATGCAAACAAGAAAAAACAACCTAAATCTGAAAGCACAAGGTCCCCCGAGCAGAACAATACCCAACATGCATAGCTAATTTTAACCCTTTTAAAGTGGACCAACACCCAGGATTTTCACTATCCTGGGTGTTGGTCCACTTCCGCTGCGTGAAACCCCCCAGATCGCCCTAAAAAACTCACCTCACCCCGCTCCTACGTGAGCGCTCGTCCAATCAGAGCGCTCAGAGCCGCTGTGGTATGTACGGACAAGCGACGGACAACCACAGCGGCTCTGAGCACGCTGGAGGCCGCATCTCGCACTTCCCTCTAACAGGGAGTGCGCCTGCACCGGGCATTCTCAGACGGCCGGCGCAGGTGCGCGCCCTGCTAGAGAGAAGCGCGAGATGCGGCCGCGGCACGCGCATGTGCCTTTGGACCGGAGATAAGGTAGGGTTTCTGGGCGTCCTGCGGGGTTTCACACAGATTTCGGATGCCCCGCGGGGAGGGATCTGATCTTATAGATTCCCGGGCTGATCCCCCCTGGGTGTTGGTCCACTTTAATTGCCACCCTACTTGAGATTATGTCACCCTCTTTTGACAGGTCATTTTTCACCATTTTGTTTAGAGATGAGCGAACTTTTGAAAAGTTCGATTTGGCCGATTCGCCGAATTCGGGTTCGGCCGAATCGAACTTTTACGAAGTTCCCCATCATAAATGCCGGCATGGTGGGAGCGGGCAAAGCCGGCCCGCTGACAACGGAGCCGGCCCGCTCCCACCATGCCGGCATTTAAAAAACAAAAAAAAAAAAAAAAAAGCATTTTTGCCGGCATGGTGGGAGCGGGCCGGCCCGCTCCGCTGTCAGCGGAACCGGCCGGCCCGCTCCCACCATGCCGGCATTTAAAAAAAAAGCAAACACTTACCTGCAGGTCCGGAGCGTGGAGGCCGGCGCTGCTCTCAGCTGTCATCTGAGTGTTTGCTTTTTTTTTTAAATGCCGGCATGGTGGGAGCGGGCCGGCCGGTTCCGCTGACAGCGGAGCGGGCCGGCCCGCTCCCACCATGCCGGCAAAAATGCTTTTTTTTTTTTTTTTTTTTTAAATGCCGGCATGGTGGGAGCGGGCCGGCCGGCTTTACCGGCCCGCCGGCCGGCTCCGCTGTCACCATGTCGCCATTTTTTTTTTTTTCATTTCAGGAAAAATTTGATCGGCACGAACCACAAAATATTCGGGTTCGTGCCGAATCGAATATTTCCTGAAATTCGGAGCGAATTCCGGTTCGTCCGAACCGGTTCGCTCATCTCTAATTTTGTTCCATGTTTAACTGTGATTTTTGCAGGAATTTCCAGGAAAATTATATATATATATTTTTTGCGGCAGAGTTTAGGCTTTAACATGAAATGTTTGTAATTTTTCTACAGTTTTTTACATTTAAAAAAATAAATAAAAAAATATTATTTTTTTTTTAAATTGTCTCATTTATTTTAAATAAACCATTTATTTGATTAAAGAAAACCATATTGCATGTGATAGCCCCATTTCTCCCGATTACAACGGTACCACATATATCGGTAGCTCCCCCATTCCTGTCCAGAAGACCCCCCCAAACTGAAAAGAGCACTCTATAACATTTACAAATAAAATACAACTAATATCCACACTATAAAGGGTTAAATGAAAAAAAAAGAAATTGGTGTGAGGTCCGGCATAGCCTATGGCCACAGGCTCTTCTTTCCTTCCCCCCCCTCCCCGAGCATTAAGGAGGCAGGTAATTGGGGGGCTTGTGGTTAATGGCAAGTCACCCTCTAGCAGCCGGTGACTTGCTAGACCCAGTGCTTTGTGAACTGGTATAGGGGTCTCATGGATCCCTTACCAGTTCACAAAGGGTTAAATGTGAAAAAAATAAAAAATATTTTATTATAATTTTTTTAAAACTTACCTTCCATCCATCCCAGAGCATTGTGTCCCACGGTGATCACTTTGGCTTCTGCTCTCCTGCTGGGTGACAGGTAACATGGGGTTAATTTTAAAAAAACATGTCATTCTGGTGACTGTGGAAGCGGGGGGGGCACCTATTCCGGGCATTCCCCTGCAGCCGGGGGGGGGGGAGGGCCTGGGTGGGGGATCTAAGCCCCCCGGATGAAGAGGAGACCCGGCCGGTTCGATAGAGGGGTCAGGTGAGTGGCTTTTATTTTTTTTTTGCCTGCTAGCAGGGGTGAAAGCCAGGTACGTAACAACAGGAGAGGCAGCTACGTGAATTTTACGTAGCTGGCGCTAGAAAGGTTAAACTATGTAAAATTTAACTAAATAAAAAATCCTCTAGATAGGTCAAATAAAAAGTGAAAATAATTAATTATATAAACAACACAGTGCATTAAATTGATTAATTAAATGTGATCCAACATTAGTGTAGCGGCGACCCGGAAAAGGAGCACCAACCAGGTCGGAGAACGCCGACAGTGGCCAACATGAGGTAGGACCTCCTAGCAGCTCTATCATGCCAGATTTTATATTTAAAGGCCACTCATTAATATTTACCATGGATTATTATTATGTGTGTTTTAGAAGGTAGTGGATTCTTAAACCAGAAAAAACATGTTTGAGGTGTGACAAAATTAAAAAAGAGACAGACTCAGCGGCATCATTAAAGGAGATTTTCAATATTAAGCAACAGTTAGCTCCCATTGAAAATGCCCAGAAAGATTTTGTCACTCAGGCTTGTGGTCTCTTGCTTCCGCACCTATTCCCTACTCTAACACAGAAAATCAGGTTAAGAGTCAGGGGTTATCATTCATTAACCCAGACTCTGGTACTCGCCCAACGTCTGTTCAGATTGACATCACATCTGACTCAGTAGAGACGGGGGAAGAGACGGATTCTTCTCAAGACTCAATGGATGAGGGGGCTCAGGAAGAGAGAGAGCAGGAATGCTCTCATACTCTCTCTGATGATCTTGAATTACTCCTGCAGGATATTTATGAAACTTGGGGGATCCAGCAGGAAGAGACACCCCTTTCCCAGCAGGATGAAATGTACTTGTTGTTGAAATTCTTGTTAACGTTCTGAGAAAGCCTTTCAAATACATGCAGTCTTAAAGGATATGGTTAAGGCTGAATGCAATACCCCTGAAAAGAAACTATTTTTACCCAAATCCTTAAAGAGAAAATTTCCCTTTAAGTATCAAATCATGGAACACTAGAGTAATTGTCCCAAAGTGGATGCCCCTTTAGATTAAATCTCCAGGGCTTCCGATTTAAGCTTTGAGAATATGGGTACATTATAAGATCCTATAGATCGCAGAGGTGATCACATTTTGAAAAGAGCATGGGATGCTGCATTCTTTTCTTTTAGACCTACTATGGTTTCCGATGTGGTCCTCAGAAGCATGGCCAGGTGGGTGGACACTCTTAAGACTCACATTGGTAATAAGGTACCTGCCCAGGACCTTATTGATGCACTTCCGACTCTTTATAGAGCTCTTTTATTTATAACCAATGCTTCTCAGAAAATTATCAGAGCTTCAGCTAAAACTTCTGCCTTAGTGGCATGTGCCAGCAGGTTAATTTGGTTAAAGACTTGGTCTGGTGACAATGGGTCTAACACTAAACTGTGTGGTCGTTTGTTTGGAGATGAGCTGGATCTTATCTAGATCTTGCGAATCAGGGAAGAAATTCCCTGCCATAAAGAGGCCCTTTTATTCTCGCCCTGTTAGTAAAGGGAGAGCAGGAACCAGTCTAAGTCTAGACAGGTAGACGTGAAGAAATGCTGGAATCAGCCTAGACCCCAAAGAAAGTGCTTCATTGTTAGTAAGTCTTCCACAGGACCCATGCAGCAATCCTGACAAACAATTCCCAGTGGGGGGAAGGTTTTTCCAAGTTCATACCGCTTGGAAAGAAATTACCCCAAATCAGTTTGTGTTACAAACTCTAGAAAAAGGGTATATATTTGAATTTGCCTCTCTACTCCAGTCATCCTTTTTGATAACAAAGTTGCCAAAGGATCCAAAAAAGAGGGAAGCTTTCCCATTAGTCTTGCAGTAACTTCTACAGAAAAATGTCATAGAAGTAGTACCTCCAACCTCGGTTTTGGAGGGGTTTTACTCCCAAGTGTTTCTGTTACAGAAACCATCAGGGAAATACAGGATTACTCTGAATTCAAAAAGACTCAGACAGATTCATCCAGTACAAAAAGTTCAGGATGGAATCAATTTATTCTGTAAGGAGAATACTGTTGGAAGAAGCCCTGATGGTGAATCTAGATTTACAGGAAGCATATCTCCATGTCCCAATCTTGCCAGCTCACCGCAAGTATTTGAGATTTACAGTACAGCTAGATCAGAAGACTCTTCACCTACAGTACAGGACGCTTCCGTTCGGCCTATTCTCTTCCCCAAGAATTTTTACAAAAATTCTAGCGGAACCCATGGCCATTCTCAGACAACAAGAAATCATTGTGCTTCCTTATCTGGATGATCTATTGATCCTAAACAAGTCCAGAATAGCTTTGTTAGCAGACCTAGAAAAAACCTTGACAATGCTAAAGAGTCTGGGGTGGGTCATAAACCTAGCAAGTCAAGTTTGATACCCTCTCAACAATGCAAGTTCCTGGGGTTCATCATAGACAGCACCCAGAAAAAGTTACTTCTCCCGAAAGAAAAAAAGGAGAAGCTAGTGGCAGAAGTTCTGGTGCTAGCAGAAAGTATCCCTGATTATGAATGTACTGGGGTTAATGACTTCAGTCATCCTGGCAGTTCACTGGGCACAATTACACACAAGGATTCTTCAAAGATTCCTCATAGAAAACTGGGACAAGAGTCAAAAGTCACTGAATCAGATGGTTCAGCTGGATCCATTGGTACTAAGGGATCTGCAGTGGTGGACAGACCCAGAAAATATGGGAAAGGGAAAAGAGTGGAAGCAGGCCAACCCAGTGATAGTCAGATGTGAGCAGCTGGGGTTGGGGGGCTCACCTAGAAAATCTGCAGGTTCAAGGAGAATGGCGCAAAAGAATTGCAGTAAGATCCTCGAATTTCAGGGAGCTGCTGACAGTAAGATACAAATAAGATCAGACAATGCGACAGCAGTAGGCTATTTAAACCACCAATGGGGAACCAGGTCCTGGAATTTAATGACACTAGCACAGGACATCCTAATACCACTACAGGATCAAATCCAGTCCTTGAGAGCAATCCATCTGAGGGGGACACTAAACACACTGGCAGACCTGCTAAGTCGAGTAAAGTGAATCATTTGTTTTTTCGGCTGATCACAAGTTTCTGGGGTCATCCTCAGTTAGGTCTGTTTGCCAATAAAAAGATGCAAAAATGCAAAAACATTTTTTTGATTGTCAGAGTGGAAGGTGCTGTACCAATAGCTGCTCTTGCTCAACATTAAAAGGCGATAAAAGGGCTGTGAAGACTCCCAGACATTCCAGACATCATCCACCAGGGAATCATTCTGCATCCAAATTCGTCAAGACTAATGCTGACAGCCTGGGTTAGCTGTTATGTGAATGAGATTAGTAGGTTTAAGGATGTGATGTGTAGTGCAGTGGGAGGAGGGGAGGATGTGGGCAAAGACCAGAATGAGAAGTCTCCGGCAGCTAGGAGGAGCAAAGAGAGAAAAGAAGAAGGTGGCAGTGGAAATAGAAGGAGGCAGTGCATTTGCTGTGCAAAGTTGATGAAAAGGAGATTGTTTTAATGAGACAGTAAAATTCATGACAGGAGATATGCGGGGAGGGTAGAAGTGAGTGAGAGATGAAGAGGGACTTACCAATAGCAGGGCGATACATTGCCTGTTTGGTTCTGAGGATGATTGGTAGCGCGTAGCAAGTGGTGCTAATTTTTTTTTTACCCAAAAAACAGCTGGCCGATTTGGATCTGAATTTTACCAATATTCTGTTTTAGTTGAACTGAACCACAATGGCTAAATTCTGGTTGGATTTACCTTTGACCCCAAACCAAAGCCCAACACAAGTCCTCAGTGAGTCACTTTGCTGACTAATGTCAAGATTCTATATTCTGTGAAACCTGTGCTCATAGTCTGGGACTTTTTTTGATCCCGTGTGATGTCCCTGTCACTGCCTGTGGGTCGCACCCCCCTTTAATAATGGATAATAAAGTAACTCCCAAAATATAAATTGAAACTCTGAAGATGCTGTGTGGTATGGAGCAAGCATGGAATCTTTAAAGTAAACCATTAAAGCAAATTTGCCTTTTTGAATGTTGGTGTTCTGCCTAATTGTTTTCCTCTTATCTCCTACATTCCGGTGTTCAGTGGCCTGCCTCTCTGATGGCATAGACAGGTTGTACTGTATGTGTATATGTTCCCAACCTTCTACTCCGCTCTTCTGTTCCCAACCTGTGTTTCTATTTACTAATTCTCAGAAAGCTACTCTGCTCACCGGTTTCCAGCCTGCTAGTTCACACTCCTGTTCCCAACATATGTCTCTACTTACCAGTTCCCAGCCTTCTACTTTGTTTACCTGTTCTCAGTCTGTGACCCTGCTCACCCGTCCCTAGTCAGTGACTGTTGCTATGTCTTCAAGGGAGGATTTGGCTACCTGTCTTAGACCTGCCTCAGTCTCTCCAGTCCCCATACCCAATCCAGGAAATTTCCAAACTGCCCTGAGTGCCCAGTGAAATAATTTGCCTAGGCTTGCCAAATTGTGAGTAATAGCGAGATTTGGCCATGACGGGGGGAACTAGTCTTGATTATCATAGCAAGCAATACACACACGGGTTTCCAAACATGTTTTATTTCACCTCCATTTCATCTAACAAAAACAGTTAAACCTTACAGTAACATTTAGAAAAACTGCAGAAAACACCCAGAGATACTCTAATATTTACATAAATACACCCAGGACCTTTCCGGAACTGGAGACTGACTATTCCTTGAATTTACCAATAAAACTGCTTGAGATGAGATATTCCTGGCAAGTAAACCACTGACGTTCTCTTGTTCTTAGAATAAGGATCCAGGATAAAAATCAATGGTGACTCATTTAGCAAGGAATAGCATCACTGTGGTTTTTAAAGAACACAGAAAACATTATTTGACTAATGTACCAAGATACAAAAAGCTGTTCTAAAATGGACTTACACCTATGTGGTGCTGAGAGGAGGCTATACCAGTTCGGGTGGCTACATACACTGAGTTTATTTTGGAGTGGGGATCCTGATTTGGGATGCCCCGCAAGTTAAATGTTACATGGATGCCTCCCTTTGCTAACAACCAACCAGGTTTATCAGGGGGTGCGACTGCCATGCTCATCTACACCTACCTTGTAAATGCTTTTGGTGTTGGCAGTCACATGGACTGCAAGAGTGTGCAGCAGGAAGCGCTGCTGTACAACTTACCTGATCCCCGATCCGGTCCCATGATGGCGGCAGTGTTCTGTCGCGGCAGGGGGCACAGAAAGATGGCCGCCGCTCCCATAGGTGAGGACCCTGCTAGTGGCAGATGGCAGTGCTGGCACTAGGAGTGGCCCCATCTTTCTGTGGCACCGTCCGAGGACCATTTGATAGAAATGCCATAGACGACCAGGGACCAGATTGGGGCTCAGGTAAGTTGTACAGCAGCTTCCTGCTGCTGCACCCTTTAGGTGAAGCAAGTTAATGGGCTGCTCAGCAATCCGCCTCCTCTCCCTTACATGTCGTCACCTCCTCATCCTCGAATCATTCAGATGCGAGAAGGAGGTGGGCGGCACCGCCATGTGGAGTAGCTGTGTGGACTCGCAGAGAAAGGTAAGGTACACTAAGGCCCAGGAGGTCAGGGGGCCCTATCATTGTTGCCATTAGGGGAGCAACTATAGGGGGTGCACGGGGACCCAGGAGGTCAGGGGGCTCCATTATTGTTTCCATCAGTGGCATAACTTTAGGGGGTGCACCAAAGCCCTGGAGGTCAGGGGGGGCATCATTGTTCCTATCAGGGGTGTAATTAAAGGGGGTGCACTGGGGCCCAGGAGGCTAGGGAAGCCCCATCATTATTACCACCGGGGGCCGTAACTATAGGGGGTGCACCAAGGCCCAGGGGGCCCATTATTGTTCCTATCAAGGGTGTAACTAGAGGGGGCGTACCAGGGCCCAGGTCATCGGGGAGCCCCATCATTATTACCATCAGGGGCGTCACTATAGGGGTGCACCAAGGCCCAGGAGGTCAGGGGGCCCATCATTGTCCCCATCAGGGGTCACTGGACAAAAGTCTGCGCATGTGCCATTGGACCAGGGAAGGGTAAGTGATTACCTGTGCCCGATTGGGGATGCCTCGGGGTAAAGCCGGCATCATCCTGGAATCTTTTAGGGCAGCTTTAACGTATGCCAAAAGCCTGACCTGATTCCCTTTCCCCAGGGCTTCCTGATTTGGGATGCCCCACTGTCTGAAACCCTCAGTCGCCCAGTATGCTTACTTTGCCAACAAGCCCACGATGCATGCAAATCCTTTTCCAGCTGTGCATGGTCACGTCCGCCGTATCTGAATGGCTGGTGGGGCCGCGCACAGCTGAAAGATGCAAGTGATTCCGCCTCCCACAGCGCATGCACTGTGGGCTCATGGAAAGGTAAGAAAAGCAGGCTTTGTAGTGGGGGCAGTGGGGCATCCTAAACTGGGGTGCCCCAGGGGGGCAGAATTTGTGGTTGTATGGAGCCCTGAAATTCTTAGTGGCAGCCCTGCTGAAACCTATTGATAGAGTTAGGTATTTCAACTGACATCCTGCTTGTGGAATTGTTCTGCTATTCAGCCACCAGTGGCTAAGGAGCAGTATTGCGTCGAACCTGAATCGCAAAGTTTGGGTTTGTACCGAGTTTGCGAGTTTGGGTTCCCAAACCTGAACACGGGCTTGATGGGCTGGTTGAGTGTGCAGCAGGAAGCAGCTGTACACTTACCTAAGCCAGTGATCCGGTCCGCATTCAGCATTCTTTCCGCTGTCAAATAGGCTACGGCCAAGGCCTCAAAAAGATGGCCGCCATTCCTATGAGTGAGGATACTGGCAGCTGGCACTGGAGCTGCCGTCTTTTTGAAGCCCCGGATGTAGCCAATTCGACAGCAGGAAGAACGCTGCCTGCGAACTGGATCACAGAGTGTACAGATGCTTCCTACTACACAATCAGCATTAGTTTACAGCCTGCCACCACAAGTTGCGATTCTGCCTATGGAGGCCCGTTGACAGGTTTTCCCCCTCCTCCCAGGTGGAAGGCAGAATTACCCCCCAAAGTTCAGGTCCCCATTGATTTTAATGGGGACTAGGTTCTGGTTTGTTGTTGATGTTTTACTTATTATTGCATTATTTAAGGCTATACTTTAATATTATGCCAGTTTCTTTGTTCATTAAGCTCTTTGTCTACTGTCTCCATGTCCTTTTGTGCTTTGATCTAGGCCAATCAACCCCCCGTGTGGAAGCTTTCCAGTGTTTTGATTGTGTTCTTGCTTCTGATCTATGGTGGATTCTTTGACTTCCCCAATCATATGAAGTCCTATTGTCTGCACTATTGCAGGTACTTTTGCATCGAGTATGGCTGTCTTCTTGCCAGTACAGATAAACTTGCTACCAAATTTGGTATGACGAATCGAATGACCATAACCTACACTATAGGCTCTTTTCAGAGAGACAAAAAAAAAATCGTTTTAGTGCCGATCTGTTTTTTTTGTGAAATGTTTCCGTTCTCGTATGAGTGTACGAGCGATTCTATGCATGCATTGAAAACCTTCTGTAAAATTTCCGTCCGTTCACATGGCAGATTACGAATGCGAGGATATCATTTTCCAGCGTGACTTTTCCGTTTCATTTTCACATGTTACAACGTAGGCTTTAGTTTTTGCCCTTTTCCCATCGTATCCTCCCACGAATCCTTTACGTTTCCTGTTCGATTCTGTTTCCCTTATTCAATAAATATTCGTCCAGACGGAAATCCTTATGATCTAGCGCCTGCGCACTACAAACTTAACTCATTAAAGTGCTCGCCTACATATTTGCCACCCTCACTTCTACTACAATGTTTAGCTAAATCACTTAGCACTATCCTCCATCTTCCCTTTTGGACCCTTAAAAAGCTCACCCAAATCACTTCTCGGTCATGTGAATATTCATCTTTAAATATTTCTGGGCCCATTAGTTTTGTGTTAATGTATTTTGTAAATGAAATGACACTGTAACATTTTTTTTTTTGGATTCCATCATAAAATATAAAATTTTTAAAAATTTAGAAAATTTCAAATTTTTACAACTATAAAAAACAAAATACAAAGCAATGGCAGCCCACAGAACATTATTCTTCATCTGTGGTCCCCAACGAGTCGCGCAGCTCCTGCATCTCGCCCACCAACTGAAGGACCCTGACACTCAGTTGTCCCACTCTGGCACGTGTGGTCCCTGTTGAAAAACATAAATTAAAATATTGGTAGAACCTTGTTGGGGTCATACTGCAGTGCCCCCCCCCCCCCCCCCCCTGTATGGTCCAAACACCTAAATCTGGACTTCAAAAGCCAGAGGGCCCTCGCCACCACGACCCGGATTTTGCATAGTGCCCGATTAGCGAACTCCTGGCCCGAATTCTGCAGGCAAAGAACGGGCATCAGGAGCAAGGGCAGGAGTGGATATCCAGAATCCCCTGAAAGAATTTAAAAATAATAACATAAAATACACATTCTAAGCTACAATATTGTTTAACATGTCATCAAGGGCTAAAAACAGCAATAGGTTAAGTCATGAGTCATCAACTATATTCATTGCCATACAGTGAAAATGGATTGATGGAATGTGAGCAAACTTCCCAGGAGCCATCTACCAGATAATTCTCCTGACTCAAACTGACGAAATAAGCCGGAGCTCTGCAATATATAAGCGACATGGGATGACCCTGGATGCCCTGCAAGAACACTGAGGAATCGCATAGCTGGACCAAAGACTGCTTGTATGTTGTGTGAGTGGCACATCTTGCGGTTCCTGCAACCAAATATAAAATAATTACACAAAGCAAAGGTAACCCACTAAAACAATAACTCCTACAACAAAGTAAGATTCAAGTTCAACAATCCAAATATAATTCACAAAGGACATAAGTCTAAAAAAATATAGCAATTATATGGATGTGTGGGAAACTAAATGTTTACATGCTAAGGACTAATTAAGGTCAGCATTAAAATGCATCTAGAAGGCATACATGAAATGTATTGATTCAGGTATGCATTGCTATACAATTTATGGCCTCGGCCATGCTGATACATGCAATGCCTTGGTGCTAAAGGCGCGCAGACTCCTCCACATAGCCGCAAAACATGTTCAGCACTCCGAGCCCTCAAAGGTCCCGTAAGTGGATCGGAAATGATACGGATTTATAGGGTGGTGGCCCGTCGGAAATCAGCTCTCTGAATCAGATGGAAACCCATCCCAACAATGGAAGTTATCTGAACGAACAAAAAATTTCTGATTTTGTTTGGAAAATGATCCAAATTAACGGAAATGTTCCGTTTTTCTTCTGTTCATCGAAAGCGCATATACACATTTTCCCGAACGTTCGTACGAATGAAAAATGAACGAAAAAAAGCAAAAAAAAGACTAACACCCACCCAAACTTTCACAGACAGCTACGGATGTCCGGACGAATGTGTCTTTGAATCGAGGCTTATAGGCTCGATTCAGAGACACATTTGTCTGCACTTTCGTAGCTGTCTGTTTTAGTGGGTGTTTGTCATTTTTTTGCTTTTTTTCGTTAATTTTCCATTCGTACGAACGTTCGGGAGAATGTGTATATGCGCTTTCAATAAACGAAAGCAAATCGGAACAAAATCTGATATTTTTCGTTCGTTCAGATAACTTACGTTGTTGGGATGGGCTTGCGTCTGATTCAGAGAGCTGATTTCCGACCGGCCACCACCCTATAAATCCGTTTAATTTCCAATCCACTTACGGGACCTTTGAGGGCTTGGATTGCTATTGTTGAACATGTTTTGCGGCTATGTGGAGGAGTCTGTGCGCCTTTAGCACCAAGGCATTGCATGTATCAGCATGGCCGAGGCCATAAATTGTCTAGCAATGCATACCTAAATCAATACATTTCATGTATGCCTTATAGAAGCATTTTAATGCTGACCTTAATTAGTCCTTAGCATGTAAACCTTTATTTTCCCACACATCCATATAATTGCTATATTTTTTTAGACTTATGTCCTTTGTGAATTATATTTGGATTGTTGAACTTGAATCTTAATTTGTTGTAGGAATTCTTGTTTTAGTCGGTTAACTTTGCTTTGTGTAAATATTTTATATTTGGTTGCAGGAACCGCAAGATGTGCCACTCGCACAACATACAAGCAGTGTTTGGTCCAGCTATGCGATTCCTCAGTGTTCTTGCAGGGCATCCAGGGTCGTCCCATGATGCTTATATATTGCAGAGCTCCGGCTTATTTAGTCAGTTTGAGTCAGGAGAATTATCTGGTGGATGGCTCCTGGGTAAGTTTGCTCACATTCCATCAATCCATTTTCACTGTATGGCAATGAATATAGTTGAGGATTCATGTCTTAACCTATTGCTGTTTTTAGCCCTTGATGACATGTTAAGCAATATTGTAGCTTAGAATGTGTATTTTATGTTAGTATTTTTAAATTCTTTCAGGGGATTCTGGATATCCACTCCTGCCCTTGCTCCTGATGCCCGTTCTTTGCCTGTAGAATGCGGGCCAGGGGTTCTCTAATCGGGCACTATGCAAAACCCGGGCCATGGTGGCGAGGGCCCTCTGGCTTTTGAAGTCCAGATTTAGGTGTTTGGACCATACGGGGGGGGGGGGGGGGCACTGCAGTATGACCTCAACAAGGTTCTACCAATATTTTAATTTACGTTTTTCAACAGGGACCACACGTGCCAGAGTGGCACAACTGAGTGTCAGGGTCCTTCAGTTGGTGGGCGGGATGCAGGAGCTGCGCGACTCGTTGGGGACCACAGATGAAGAATAATGTTCTGTGGCCTGCCATTGCTATGTATTTTGTTTTTTATAGTTGTAAAAACTTGAAATTTTCAAAATATTTTAAGATTTTATATTTTATGATGGAATAAAAAAAAATTTTTCAGTGTCATTTCATTTACAAAATACATTAACACAAAACTAATGGGCCCAGAAATATTTAAAGATGATTATTCACATGACCGAAAAGTGATTTGGGTAAGTTTTAGGGGGCTAAAATGGAAGAAGAACCTAACCACAAAGTGGTTTGGGTGAGCTTTAAGGGTCCAAAAGGGAAGATGGAGGTTAGTGCTAAGTGATTTAGCTAAACATTGTAGTAGAAGTGAGGGTGGCAAATATGTAGGCGAGCACTTTAATGATTTAAGTTTGTAGTGCGCAGGCGCAAGATCGTAAGGATTTCCGTCTGGACGATTATTTATTGAAAAAGGGAAACAGAAACTAACGGGAAACGTAAAGGATTCGTGGGAGGATACGATGGGAAAAGGGCAAAAACGAAAGCCTATGTGAAAATGAGACGGAAAAGTCACATTGGAAAATGACATCCTCGTATTCGTAATCTGCCGTACGAACGGACGGAAACTTTACAGAAGGTTTGCAATGCATGCATAGACTCGCTCGCACACTCATACCAGAGCGGAAACATTTCCAAAAAAAAACAGATCGGAACTAAAACGAAAGTATTTTTTTGTCTCTCTGAATCAAGCCTATTATCCATTCACATTGTCAATGGTGAACATCAGGCTGCTCTGTAGGGTAAGCCCATTGCTGAATGTAATACCAGGCAGTATTCTAAAGGGTAGAAATACATATGTAGCTATTCACTTTTTGGTAGTATTCCTGTTTGATTGAATGCTTTGTATTTAGTTTACGTACAGCTACAAACAGTATACAAAATAATGCTTTCCCCAACAAAAAACGATTGATCCTAGGGATATTTTCATTTTGCCTAATGAAAATATGAACCATGACATTTTTTTCTTCATCTTGAGCAACTAGAGCTCTTATTAGCCATTTATCTTTACACTGGCTGAAACTAAAACCTTTCAGGTCATTTACATTACTTTAGTATTCCCATAATAACTATCATGATTTAGCTGTCAGGGATGATATAATGTCAAAAGCATCAGTAATTATTGATCAGCCTCTGATGAATTAGAGATATAGGCACTATTATATGAGTATGACAAGTAGTCTGTTGTAGACAGTAGACTACTGGACAAAAACACATTTTCATCCACCTCAAGTGTGGGAAAGTCAAAAGATAAGGAAGGATAAAGGTCATTTAAAGATATATCTCTAAGCTGAAGCACACTAAAGCCAGAGTCAGACCCATGAGGTTCCAGGATCAGAGGAGCTTCCTTGGTGGGTGTAGGTGCTTCAACTTTAACAGGAGAAATATTCTCCTCCTGATAGGACAGGACATTCGGACTGTTGGGACTCAAATCCAATGGATTAAAAGGCATTGCTTCCTTCTTTTTTTGAACACATGCTGTTGGATGTCTTGTCCAGTTCTGAAACAACAGAATCTTATAGTATCAAAATGAATCCTTGTACGTTGTACTAGATTACTTTTGCTATATTTTTCTCCTAAAATGTCCTTCCTTTAAAGAGAAACAACCACCATCAAAGGTTCACCTTGGATCTTGATTTAGTTTGCCTGTTGTGTGAAATCTCTTGGATCACCTTATTTACTCACCTCTCTGGTGATCCCACACCACATGTGTGGGCTCACCTCCAATCGGAATCTGAAGCTAAATGGACCACTAGCCACTGGCTACTCTTCTTCAGCAGTACACACCTGAGCCAGCCATTCAGAATGCATTGACTGGAGGGGAAGCTGGGGATGTCCCAGGCATGTGTATGCACTTTGGAATCACAAGCGTAGTTGGTATACTAGGAAAACTAAGGGATTTCACAAAGTGGTGCATCCCAAATTGGGATGCCCAAAGGATGGGGAATCACCTGGGGCTGGCCAAAGAGGCTATTGTCCGTGTAAAGTACATACTGTATATTGTGCTTTACAAACAGTGCTTAAACCAATTACTTATTCCCTTGGAAGTTTCCCTATTTTATATTAATAAAATATTGAACAATAGCATATTCTATTTATTTTTTGCTTTATACCAAATAACGGAAAACTGCTGTAAATAGATTGCTGCAAATCAGTGTAATTTACTTATAAAGAAAAACACAAAATTACCTTATTATTATAACATACGGAAAATCCCTGATGGCTGCCAGGCTTCCATCAGTCATCAACTAGTTGGTTAAATTGACAAATGGTGGTCTTTCCCACAATGCAATTGTCTGAAGCCTCCTCCTGTCAGGAGTCCCCCAGCACAAGCTGCTTGAGTGCCAGGGCAGCAGGCGTGCAGCTTTTGTAAACCTGCCATTCACTGCAGGCTTCACCAAAGCCCGCCATCACTTTATAATACCCGTGGCCTTGGGAGGGGTTGGAGACGTGGTAAGAGTCTTCAGGGGCTGACGGACATCCCATTGCAGCCAATCACTGCTGAGACTCATGCTGCACAGCCAATCGGTGCTGGTAGTAGGAGGCCGGGGCAGAGCCCCTTGTGGGCAAGGAGAGAGCTGGTGCAGAGTGAGAGGCAAAGCAGAGACTAGTGGTGATGGTACTCGGGTTGCAGTCAGCAGAAGAGCAGAACAACCAGCAACCAGACAAGACAGCAGAAGCCCTGTTCCTGATATATGGCAGTTCAGTACATGCATTTATTATTCTCCAGCCAGGTAAACACACTCTAATCTACCCCAGACTTTACAAGCAGCATTCCAGTGCACACTGACAACCTTTGGAACCTATACATGCATGGAGAGAATTGGGTGCTAATCTAGGCTGTAAAAACTGACAGCCAGTGCCTACATATTGTGGTGATCAGCTCTGGTAGACAGCAGGATGTTTGCAGTATAGAGGCTCAGAAGCGAAGGTTCAACTTAAAGTCCGTGTTTATTCACACAAAATCCATAAAACAGAACGTCCTTATGGCTTACATCACCTTTTCAGGAAAATACAGCAGAAATGAACCAGACAGGCAACAGCCTTTATAGTGCAAACTTTCAAAGTTGCAGCCGAATCCGCCTCTGGTCCACATGAAATAGCCTGCACAGGAGTTTCCAGCCAGGCCCACAGAGTCTCACTTCACAAGTGAGCTCCAGACACAGACCTTGCACAGCTGACTCCCCAGGCTATTTATGCGGCCTGTAAAACCCAGACCTGGGTAGGGGATGGAGCCCCACCCTGCTCTACTCCATCCCAGTAAAACCGTCCCAGGTTAGACTTTCGGCTATACTAAAACTTCAGCACCAGACTGCCATTAGCAGCTGATGCTGGGAAACAAACTACACCAGGAACCAGGTACCTTGGTGCCACATACCTTCCGTCAATGACGGCACCTTGCACCTTACCACAATACACACACCACAGCCTGACTGCATGCCTGGGGCAAGCAGGGGAGGGGTTTTAGAGTCCCTACAGGGCAACATTGCCAGAGAGTACTTAGGTCCACTTTTATTATTCTTCCTCCACCCCATACCTATAGTTATATTCCTGAACAATTAGCTTCCAAGATCGACAACAGTTAACAACCTTTGCAGATTGTGATTGTATATTTCATTCTGGAAAGATCTAATTTACCTTAAAGTCACCATGATGCACAACATAAAGAGGCTCAAAGAAGCGAGCTGCTGTCGGAACCTCCTTAAGAAGCAGAATCTTCAACCTGCAATGTAAAAACAGCTGTTAGACCAGGGGTGGGCAATTATATTTTTCATGGTGCCACATGAGAAACTAAAAATAGTTTGGAGGGCCAGCCCAAAGGCTGAACTCAATTCTGCATAATATAATTGTATTTCTTTATAAAAAGCAGCAAATAGCATTGTTTTGACAAGCTGGTACAAGTATATGTTATAGTTAAACAATGAAAAAGTGAGGTTGCCTTACAAAAAAATGTAATTCATTAAATAAACCACATTTTGTGTGTCCAGTGAGGTCTCACACAGCAGGGCATCTCAAATTGGGATGCCCCAGAGACATGATGCCTTTAACCCAGCCCTGGATTCCTTCACACTCCAAAGGGCTGGGTTACATGGGTTTTGGTCTGCTTTAAAACATCATGACCAAATCAGGTTAGGATGGAATAACCCCCCTCCTTTAGATTATTATTAAAGTAACACAGCGCTGCTCACACTTTTTACTCAGTAGCAATGTGAAAAATTGCGGATTCCCTCACATAAAGCAGAACAAAACCCAGATCGGCCACTGGTCTTCCCCCTGGAAATCCCAGATCGGGATGCCCCACTGTGTGAAACCCTTTTTACTCAGTAGCAACATGAAAAGCGGAACAAAGTCCCGATCTGGGATGCCCAGGTGGAAGACCAGTGGCCGCTCTGGGTTCATTTCCACATTAACGGGGAGTCCACCATTTGTCAAGTTGCTACTAAGTAACAAGGGTTTCACACAGTGGGGCATCCTGATCTGGGATATCCAGGGGGAAGACCAGTGGCCGCTCTGGGTTTTGTTCTGTCTTCAGAGAAGGAGTTTCAAAAAGGTTTCAAAAAGTGGAGCAAGTGGATTTGGGATGCCCTGGGGGGGAGACTAGGGGCCGGCCTTGGATAAAAGACTGTGTGAAACCCTTCCCACCTTGCAGCATGGTGCCCCCGCCCTCCCAAAGGCATTGGTCTGACCAGAAATGGACTACGAGAGCCAGTGCACCATTAGGTGCTGTGTACGGCATGTAACATATTTGGTGTGGACTACAAGTGCCAGCAGCCTGTGACGTGAGGCACAGACAAGTGGCTGGAGAACCTCCATCTCTGGCGTCAGCCCTGCAGCGTCTGACACGTGCCACACAGTACTGGCCAAAGGCGGGAAGAGAAACTCCGCCCACAGCCAAACCTGCAGGAGGGAGTTGTCCAATGGGACAGCAGGCTCTAATCCACACATGCCCCCGCTACATTAGACTCAATACAGAGGGGCAAAAGTGCTGTTCAAACCCGGAACTATCTTTTCTGGCAAGACTGCGCGGACAGTGGGCGGGACTGAGTGGCGGGAGCCTCGGCAGCGCGCGGCCCCGCACCTTATAGGGAACACTGGTCACGGGCCGGTCAGAGCCAATCAAAGGGCCGTATGTGGCCCTGGGGCCTTACAATGCCCAGGTCTGTGTTAGATTATAAATCAAGATTAAGATTAGACAAGTCTTAGCATTAAAGGACTGGTTTTGTTGTATATATTAATATATGATCGGCTATGAAAAAAATATTTGATTATATACCTTTTTCTTTTTACTAAATCTGTTTTACAACACCCCGTGGCATTCTTCGCTACCCTTGCTGTACTCTCACTGGTGCCCTTGGCCATTCAGGACTGCCAGGCACACAGAGCATGCACTACAGGGAAGCCCTGGCAGAGCCACACATCTGCCATTGCATTGAGGCTCTAGGTGATTATATAGTGAATCCACTGGGATAAACACAGGAGAGCATCCCATATCAGGATGGGATACAAGGGGGTTCCACCAAGCCCTAAAACTATGGGTGTAAATGGGACCAAAAGTTTGTGAGTAGTGATGGGCGAACCGCAAAGTTCGGGTTCTCGAACACTGACTTCAGCCAGACAGTCCATGCCAGGGTTCGGTGTTTGCCCCGAAAAAGTGGAAAAGCTGGTTGATGGGCTGCTTTTATATTTTTTGGTAATCTTTTTGGCTTTTTGGTTAGATACAACTTTTATCTAACAAAGAATGGGCTGACTTTTTATTATTTATTTATTTTTTACTTTTAATTGTTTTACCAAATTCCGCTTATGAAAAGTATTCATTTTAACAATGAAACTGCCTGCGGGTTTATTTTTTAATTCATGACCAGTACAAAACATGGGACTCCTGTGGCAGTTTAGACCCCTTTGGCCCCAGATAAACTTCATGTTCACTGAAAACAGGAATGAAACTAAACCAATATTAGGATCACAGCCAGCCAAATCATCAGTGCAGGAGTGTTTTCCTATAGAAGGTTCTGTAAGGTGCAGTTCCATTTTATATTTACCTTGCAGGTAAGCTGGTGGTGAAAAAAAGGTAGATCACAATGCAAGCTATTACCAGAAAGCTTACTACCAGCATTATATAGCGAATGTTCACTTCTTCCCCTGAAAAAAAAACCCAAAAGTTACAGCATATTAAAACATTAGTGTGAATGGTATCAGAAATATGAGAAATTTGGATACCACATGCTGCAAGTAAATCAAAGGTATAATCCTATCTATCTGTCAATCCTGTCTGTTTATTTTACATTCCAGAAGAGGAAATCAATAAGGCAGAATACCAAAAACCTGACAAAAAGGGAGTTTTCCTTTAAAGCTTCACTTGAAATTTTACTGGTTAGGTTCAGCTTGGCCAGACCTAAAAAGAGGCAAAATTTGGGTTAAACAAGAATCTTTTTTTTCTGTTTCTTCATAGTAAAATGTCTCTCTACTTTTCCTGGGGCAACCAGAAAGTGCACTAGGCATAGGGGCTTGTATTCCTAGGCATCAGAGGCCCTCTGTCAATCAGTGATATAAACTATTTGAGAGGGCCTAACCCCTTAAGTTCAAGTTCAACAGTCAAATTTGCCTCACATATCTGTGCAACCCTCCTTTATTTCTAGTAGAAAGCCATCAGCTGTGATAACTCACTGCTGTGCTGCACAGCTGAAAGAATTGTAACATTTTAGATGATACATGTGTGTACACTGAATGATGTGCGGGAATCCAGCGTCTGCAGTGAACAGTGATAAAGAAACATTGTTGCAGCTGGTTATCCAGTGTGTGTGTTTATCTAACAAAATATACAAGTTGCCCATTCTGAAGCATTTATCTCAGTTTGGTGTGGGCTGCTGCTGGCAAAGCTCTCCCCTCATGCTTATGTGTGAGACAAGATGGCCGCTCCCATAAAGTCCTGCAGCAAAGAATCTGCCAGTTAGTCCAGAACATCTGCATGGAGTTAAGCTCTCTTAAATAGTTTTTGCCAGAGGGGGGCTTTAGGGGAGCAATTTACTAAACTTTCTTTTTTTCGACTTTTTTCTAAAAAAGTCCCTGTCCAAAAAAAGTGCTGAATTGCACTTAGGGGAAAAAATTCAAGAGAATAAGTGTTTACACTAGATTAAATTGATGAATCAACCCTGGGTCGCAAAGATAGGTCTGCCACTCTAGAGCTACTGGACATTGTAACCCCCTCCCAACTGGCCAAACAGCATGTTAGCCAAGCCAAAAACATGGTGAGTGCACGTTCAGTTAATGATTATCTAATAATATATGATTGTTGGAGCAGTTTCAGTCCACTAGATGTGGATGAAAGTGGCTGGTCAAATTTGGATTGTGTTGAACGTTAGAGGAGACCTCAACTGAGACCTTCTGAAATTGGTCTGCATCCAGCTTCCAGAAAGAGGCAAGGACCCCCTCACAGATATGATGCCCATCTAGATTCAGGGCAAGAGCTCAAATCGATCCCACACCCTAGGCCTAAAAAAAAAAAACTCCTGGCAAAAATTCAAAGATGGGTCTGCCACTCTTGAACTTCTGAACAGCCTCGCCCCCCCCCCCCAAAAAAAAATGTGTCTTCTGCTGTTGAATCTTATGTTCTTTGCAGACAGTTCGTCATTGTGAATACTGACTCTGCATCTTTGCCACACGTTCTGACTGTGAAGAACTATGTACTTGACGCCATCACACTCTTGTTGGATTGTTGGTACCTGCAGTGATTATCTTAAGCTCAGAGCTCCATTCACTCCATTGACTTGAATAATCATCCGTATCATGTGTTTTACATCGAACACGCACATCATAGCTTGCAGCCTTTTTAATCTGCATGGCAGGCAGTTCCATTGTCATGTTGGCCTCAGCCTCGACATCAAAAATTAACTTCTTATTTGCGTCCTGTAAATATATATATAAAGAAGAACCATGGAAATCAAAGAACCATGGCATGACTAAGAGAAAGCCATAAGCTTCACATTATACAAAGTGCAGTATATTAAAAAAACAGCAGTGAGTTTTAAAAAACTTTTTGTTTTAATAACATTTATTTCCAATTTGGGATGCCCTGGGGACATGGAACAAAACCAGGAAAGGTCAAATAAAAAGGTCTCCATGTTTGGCCCTCTGTGTCACTGTCTGGGGGGAGGTCATGCTGGAACATGCTGGAAACAGGGCTGTTGAATCGGAGTTGGAGTTGGGAAAAAGGTGCCTACTTTGACTCAAGAATAAAAAAAACAAAAATCTCTTACTAATATTGTATAATGAATGTAACTTTCATAGGAGGTTTAGAAACATTAAAGTGGACCAACACCTAGGATTTTGACTATCCTGGGTTTTGTTCCACTTCGGCGGGGCACCCCGATCGGGGGTGTCCCGCTCTCTGAAACCCCCCAGAAACCCCAAAAAACTCACCTCACCCCGCTCCTATGTGACCGCGCCGTCCAATCCCCGCCGACGTCCAAGCGGGTGACAGCGGCGTCCAAGACAGCGGCGTCCAAGACAGCGAGTCCGCCGCCGCCTCCCGCGCGTCACTCTCAGATGGCCGGCGTGGGCGCGCGCACTTCTAGAGGGGATCGCGGGAGGCGGCCGCGGCGGAAGCGGCGGCGGATCAGGTAAGGAGTTTGGGTTTTTTTGGGGGGGTTTCACCCCGCGGGACATCCCGATCTCGGATGTCCCACGGTGAGTGAGGTGATCAGCCCGGGAATCTTATAGATTCCCGGGCCGATCACCCCTGGGTATTGGTCCACTTTAATGATATTTATTTTATTTTCTCTCAATCTATTTTATAACAATCAGTGGTAAGCAGCAGCAGCAGGGTGTTATAGTGGTGAAATTAATTAATTAATTTCATTAATTCATAAATTTCATAATTTCATAAATAATTTCATAAATTTCATAATTTCATAAATTTTCATAAATTTCAATAATTTCATAAATTTCAATAATTTCATAAAATTCATAAAGTTCATAATTTCATAAATTTCATTAATTCATAATTTCATAAATTCATTAATTAATTGCATTAATGATATTTATTTTATTTTCTCTCAATCTATTTTATAAAATCAGTGATAAGCAGCAGCAGCAGCAGGGTGCTATAGTGGTGAAATTAATTAATTTCATTAATTCATAAATTTCATAATTTCATAAATAATTTCATAAATTTCATAATTTCATACATTTTCATAAATTTCAATAATTTCATAATTTCATAAATTTCATAAATTCATAATTTCATAAATTCATTAATTAATTGCAATAATGATATTTATTTTATTTTCTCTCAATCTATTTTATAACAATCAGTGATAAGCAGCAGCAGCAGCAGGGTGTTATAGTGGTGAAAGAAAATGTGTTCTCCATCAGCCTTGTCCCTTATACTCTGTATCTTCATGTTGTCCCAAGGCCCTTTGTTACAATGCCTGAAACTTACAGGAATGTAAAGGTATGTGCCAGGCACAAACAAGTCTATACTTACCTGCAGCTCTTCTGTGCAGGTCCGGTGTTCCCCTTCAGCTCCTCCATGGAGTGTCTGCATCTTCATACTTACCAATGGTGGGGAGCCAGTGATATCCAAAAAGCCTTGTTTACAACCCCATAAGCCCACTCCAATAATTGAAATGGAGGCGGAGTCCCAAACCCTTGCCTTGTCCAGCCCCCTCCTTTGCAATAAATGGAATAGGAGTAGCGATGGACGCCACCATGTCTGTCCAGTGATGGATGATGGAATCGCAGTTTGCTCTTATAGATAAGTATAAAGATGCCAGTGATTGTATACCTTTTTATGTCATTGTCTGCATAGGAATTTTAAAGAGACATTCTAGGAAAATGGATACATTGACGTGTTTTCTGCTTTCTCTGCATTCTGAATGTGAGGGGCTGCATCTTTTATTTAGCCTGCTTTATGTGTCTTAATAAGACTTTGGGCCTTATTTATCACAGGCTAGCGCCAGGTAGTGTCTGACGAGCGCCAGGTACCGCCAGCTATCGGCGGCTACCGACTCAAGTACGCCCGGCGGCGGTCACAATGACACATTTATCAAGCTAAATGAGGCTAGCGCCGGCGAGAGCGACGGCTAGCGCGGGATTCATCATGAAGCCGCCTGGAACGAACAGCGCCGCTGCAAATTCCTTCACAGCGCCAGGTAATGACCTGTCGCTCCCTGGCATTGTCCAATGCATTTCAATGGAGCAATGTTTAATTAATCATAATTAATTGGTATTAATTTTTTTTTTTTTTTTTTTTTAATGTCAAAAATTCTGAGACCACTTCTGCAATGTTCGTTTTTTTTTTAAAGTAAAAAAAATTAAAAAAAAAAATTGTGCAGAATTGATCTTACAGGTCTGATATTAATGTATTCATATTACAAAATGATTCAAAAAACATGTATAATGTTAAAATCAAAAAATATGGTCGTTTAGGGGTTAAAAACTAGTTAACACCCATCGCCGCCAGCGCACTGGGGTTTAAACAAGGAATGGACAGCGCCAGCAAATTCGGAGCGTGATTTTTTAATGAATATGAAGCAAGCCGTTCGCTCTGGCCATTCGTTGTCAGGCGCTCACATACAACGCTGAACCTGTGAAACAGCTACCCCTAAGCCCGTATTCAACATTACCGCACACCGACTGAGTCGCTGTCATCAAGCAAACGCTGGCCAAGCACAGCGAATACTGGCTGGCGCTGTAAAAATCACGCTACAGTCGCTCATCTGTCGCTACCTGGTGCTATTAATGAATCGGCCTCATAGTGGACCTCCTCTATTCTGCTGGGCATTCCCAGCAGCAGAAGGTGACTTATCCATGCATGTTTTAGTATGACAGTCCTTTCGGAAGTGAATTCATTTTGGGCACTGAGAAAGAGGAGTCGGCAGAAAGGAGCAAGTTCAGCAGGGTTCATCAGGAATGCAAAGTGCTGGTGAATGAAGTATACCCCCCTGACAGCCAACAGGGGGAAAGCAGAAAATAGGCTAATTTAACTCTTTACTTTAAGAAAGGCAGATCAAATATTTTAAATGGGTATGTCAAGTAGCGCACCTTGGAGAGAGTCACTTGAGGGATAAAAGTTGTGGCTTCGCCGTCTGGTTATAGCAGATTGCAATAGTAATAATTAAACAACAGAACTTACTCTACTTACATTTCTATTATAGATCAAAGGTGTGCACAGAATTCAGTATTATGAGAAAAACTTGTTACATTGTACAGAAGAAAAATAATAACTGGGTTAGTAGTACTCTCAAGGTCAGCCCAGTGTTGGGGGTACCTGTAAGCACAAGCCTTCACATGAGCACCCTCCTCTCCTCCCTATGCAAATGCAATCTGAAGAGACACGATGCTCACCTAACTACAACATGGACATTTAAACCGGACCAACACTCATTTTTTCTTTAACAGGTTTTGATCCTGTAGACAGTAATAAAAAGAAGCTCAGAGTGGTATCCAGAAAGCTGATGACCCACATATAACCCCCCCCAGAACACCCAATATCCTTACATTCACCTCGAGCCTGCTCCGGAAAAGGAGTCCTGCTATTGGATGGCGGATGGTCACGTGGGCCATGGTCATGTCCTTGGCGCCGGCACCAGAACGTCCCGCCCATGATCCGCCCCGTGTGCACCGGCGACCAATCGCGGGACTCCTTTCCTGGCGCAGGCTCGAGGTGAAGGTAAGGATTGTAGACGTTCTGGGGGGTTATGTGCAGGGGGGCACCAACATTCTGGATGCCCCCCCAAGCTTGTTTTTATTCACAGACACTCGTTAAAGAAAAACGGGTGTTGGTCTGGTTTAAGGAAGACTTTAAAGTGGAACAACACCCAGGGGGGATCGGCCCGGGAATCTATAAGATTCCCGGACCGATCAGATCCCTCCCCGCGGGGCATCCGAAATCGGGATGTCCCGCGGGGAGGAACCCCCCAGGAGGCCCCCAAACCTTACCTCAGCCCCGTTCCATCGGCGCATGCGCGAGCCGCGTCTCGCGCTTCCCTCTAGCAGGGCGCGCACCTGCGCCGGCCGTTTGTGAATGGCTGGCGCAGGCACGCTCCCTGTTAGAGGGAAGCGCGAGACGCAGCCTCCAGCGCTCAGAGCCGCTGAGCTGCTATGCATACCACAGCGGCTCTGAGCGCTGTGATTGGCTGGAGCGGTCACGTGGGAGCGTGGTGAGGTGAGTGTTTCTGGGCTTTCGGGGGGGGGGTTTCAGACAGCGGGGCACCCCCGATCGGGGTGCCCCACCGAAGTGGACCAAAACCCAGGATAGTCAAAATCCTGGGTGTTGGTCCACTCTAAGGTTTTACAAGATTATTGACAAGCAGTTACTATCTCTGTCCAGCTTACACCTCAAGCCTAGCATACATCATATTTAAGCACCCCCTTGGCACTCAGCAAACATTCATAGAATGACTTATATAGCCCAGCAGAATTAATCCACCCACCTTCTGATGATGCATCAGGGCAGCTAGAGCAACCACGTGCTTCATAAGAGGGAAAAACTCCCCAGTGAAGCCTACCCTTTCATTCCCATAGTTATTTGCATAAATATAGCTGTAGTTATTTTTTGCCCTTTCTGTCAGTGTTATATTGACACTGGGCTTAGAAGCAGTGTAATGTTGTAAACCAGTGGTACAACCAGCAGTAGCCACATCCTATCAGGTGGTACTTGGAAAGGTGGCAGACTCACCCCAACCTGATCTGCTGCTATCTATACTTTGCCCAAACCATGTACAAAAGTACCCCCAAAAGGTTATGAAATCTATTTATGTGCATTGCACACCATATTCACCACCTGGGTGGTACTTGAGATTATTAGAAAATGGAGAGAGGTACTTGGAAACCCCTGTTTTAAATTTAAACTTAGTAGGTGCATGCACAGATGGCTCACATTAGACAGGGTCTTTGAAGCCAAGAGTGGGGTCAGGGTGACTGGAACCTATATTGGCCTGAGGATCAGTACCTTTGATGCTCACCTCTTGAAGTAACTCTTTTAGAATTTGCTTTGTAATAAGAGGTAATTGTGAACATCAGGGATCTGACTTTTGAATACCTCTTGCAGTCAGAAGCTTACTCTAGAAAAGATTTTTGAGCACCCAAGTACTTCTACCTCTTGTACCTCTACTGAGTACCCCTTGGGGGACTGACTTGTTAGGGGAGCCCTTGCGATGGGTACCTTATCCCAGGGGAGAAGATTCTTTAAAGAGATAGTCCAGGCAAAGGGTTAGAGTCTGAGAGCCCCACAGGGATGACTCATGCATGCATTACTAGGTCACTAGAAGTTAGAAATTGCACTAGGTCTTATAAAGACATTGTGAAAGCATGGCTTAATGGAAGACTCAGTCCCTGGCATCCTGCATGAAGTGAGCTTAAAACCTGGACTGTAGGACTGAGAAGAAAGGTATAATTTCTCTGGTTCGTCAGGAACTTTTCCCGTGGTGGTGCCTCCCGGTGCCCAGTGCGACACCTATTTTGTAAAAATGGGTTTTGTTCTGTGTGAATGGGTTTTGTTCTTGTGACTGTAGGCTGCAGTTTAAGTTCCTGACTGGGGCATGAATAAAGTTCTCTTGAGCAAGGCACATAGCCCCCCCTGCTCTTTGAGTGCCGTCATTTGGGCAGCTCACTGCTCCACACAATGCGCAAGCACACAATGGGCCAAAAAACAGATAGTAAATGTTATTATTATGTTATAGCCGAGTGGTACTTCAAATACACTATGCAGTGGAGGGAACACCTTTGAGGGGATGATGAATACATGAGAATGGGCAGATATCCACAGTGACAGCATGTGGGAAATCCAGAGAACCACACAGACTATCAAAGGCATGACAAACAGGGAGGATGTCAAACACAAAGGGTATGATTCAGCAAAAGGTGCAAAAAGTATACTTTTTAGTAAAAAGTTCACTTTTTGCTTTACATTATATGAGAGAGGTTGCTGTTGCTGAGTGAGGAACAGATAGAGCATTGTTAAAAACTAAATTGTCCTTGTCATGACATTTATTTTGGGACAGTGGCTGGAGTGAGGGATAGATATGGTCGTTGTTAAAAACAAAATTGTCCTTTATAGGGCAGTTAGTTAGAGACAGCGGCTGGGGTGAGGGTCATTGTAGTTGAGGCCACGTCAGGTCCTTGTTTTGTTTAATAGCAAATAGTATTTTGAATCATCTAGTTCAAGCCACTTGGGTATCACTTCTGTTTAACAACAATTGGTAGTGGATTATCCACTTGCTCAAATCACTTGGGTGTCACTGCTGTTTAATAACAATTGTTAGTGGAGTATCCACTTTCTCAGGCCACTTGGGTGTCACTGCTGTTTAATAACAATTGTTTGTTGAGTATCCCCTTGCTCAAAACACTTGGGTGTCGCTGCTCTTTAATAACAAGAATTCATGGAGTATCCACTTGCTCAGACCACTTGGTGTCACTGCTATTTAATAACAAGTATTCATGGAGTATCCACTTGCTCAGGCCACTTGGGTGTCACTGCTCTTTAACAACAAATAGTAATTGAGTGTCCACTCTACTCTCCACATACTATTGTGTACCACATTTGATCTATAGTGTACAATCAGAGGGTATTGTTTACCACGTTTAATCTACATCCTACGGCTTAGTGGGAATTGTATGCCACATTTGATCTATATTGTACAATCAGTGGGAATTGTATACCACATTGGGTCTTGTTGGCAGCAGATTGTACACAACACTCTTCTAGCGTGTAGGAACAACGGCTATAGGTTGTTGTTAAAAAATGAAATTGTTCTTTACAGGGCAGTTAGTTAGGGACAGTGGCTGGAGTGAGGCTCATTGTAGTTCAGGCCGCGTCAGGCTCTTATTTTGTTTAATAACAAGTAGTATTTTGAGCGTCCACTAGTTCAGGCCACTTGGGTGTCACTACTGTTTAATAACAATTGTTAGTGGAGTATTCACTTGCTTAAACCACTTGGGTGTCACTACTGTTTAATAACAATTGTTAGTGGTGTATTCCCTTGCTCAAATCTTTTGAGTGTCACTGCTCTTTAATAACAAGTATTAGTGGAGTATCCACTTTCTCAGTCCACTTGGGTGTCACTGCTCTTTAATAATGAGTATTCATGGAGTGTCCACTTGCTGAGGCCACTTAGGTGTCACTGCTCTTTAATAACAAATAGTAATTGAGTGTCCACTGGTTCAGGCCATGCCAGGCTCTTTGTTTATTAACAACTAGTAATTGAGTGTTCACTCGTTCAGGCCACTAAGGGTCACTGCTGTTTAATAACAAATGTTGGTGGAGTGTCCACTTGTTTGGGCCACTTAAGTTTCACTGCTGTTTATTGACAAGCATTTGTGGAGTGTCCACTTGTATAGACTACTTAAGGTCACTGCTGTTTAACAACAAGTATTAGAGGGGTGACCACTTGCTCAGTCACCTAAGGGTCAGTTAGTGGGGATTGTATACCACATTAGAGCTACATCCTACAGCTTAGTGGTAATTGTATACCACATTTAATCTATAGTGTACAATAAGGGCAGATTTTATACCACATTTGATCTACATCCTACGGCTTAGTGGTAATTGTATGCCACATTTGATCTATAGTGTACAATAAGGGCGGATTGTATACCACATTTGTTCTACATCCAACAGTTTAGTGGGAATTGTATACCAAACTTGATCTTGTTGGCAGCGGAATGTACACAACACTCTTCTAGCGTGCAGGAACAGCGGCTGTTAAGCAACAATCAGGAACATAAACATGAACAGGATACATTAGCAACACATCATAACATAGTGCAAAGGAAATGCAGCTTCCTTCTATTAGCAGTTTAAACACACGCTGCATAGAGTCACATGGTCTGCCTAAGACTTCCTTTTTCTTTTAAACTCACTTTTTCAATAACATAACAAGCAGACAGTCATATACAGAATGTAGTTGTTGCATTAATGCTATTTCAACAGATCTACATTCTTAAGTTAGTAGGAATTGTATACCACATTTGATTCACATTGTACAATCAGTGTAGATTGATTAGTCTAGATCAGCGATACTCAACTGGCGGATCAGGGTCCAAATACGGACCTCTGTGCCAGATTTCTGGACCCCTGCACTCAGTCGCTTCTGTGTTGCCATGCTCAGAGTTGCCCCTTTGATCTGCAATGTTGTGCTTAGTTTTCCTGCCAGTGGGATGGCTCCCTGGCACCTAGAATTGCCATATGAAGTACTGCATGGGCAGAAAGCGGCATTGCAAAGTATAGACAAACTTTGTTTCCCTGCCTCTTTGCCCCATCCAATCCTTTCCGCCTCCTCAGCTAATTCTTATCTACCCTCATTCCTGTCCTCTTAGCTCTGCCCCATCTATCCCTGTCCTCCCTGCTTTGCCCATCCAATACCTGTCCCCTTAGCTCTGCCCCATCTAGCCCAGTCTCTCTGCCCCATCCATTCCTGTCCTCCCAGTTTTGCCCATCCAATCCCCAGCCTCCCAGCTTTGCCAATCCATTACTCTTTCTTCCAGCTCTGGTCATCTACCCCTCCAGGACCTTCACCTCTCACTGGATGCCTTTAAATGGACCTTTACAAGAAGTGGTTGAATACCCCTGGTCTATATCAAGTGCATTTGATATACAGATCAGAGCCTTCCTCACTTTGGCTTGCTAATAATATTCTTGGCTAAGACAGATATACATAGTAACATTGTATATAAGGCTGAATAAAGACTTTAGTCCATCCAGTTCAGCCTGTTTAACTCCTTCCAGTGGTCTAGTAGCCATAGCTGGAAATGTTATTACATGCAAGGAGGGCATCCCGGCCACTATAGATCTTCTTCCAGTGGTCTAGTAGCCATAGCTGGAAATGTTATTACATGCCAGGAAGGCATCAAGGCCACTTTTGAACGTTTTTACTGTATCCTTCATTACTACCTCCACTGGCAGCGAGTTCCATAGTCTCACTGCTCTTACAGAGAAGAATCCCCTCCTATGTCGGTGGAGAAAGCACCTTTCCTCTAACCATAGTGGATGCCCTCGGGTTATAGTTACACTCCGAGGTATAAATAGATTGTGGGACAGATCTTTGTATTGACCCCGAATATATTTATACATAGTTATTAGATCACCCCTCAATTGTCTTTTTTCTAAACTAAATATACCTAACTTTGACAATCTTTCAGGGTACTCTAGTCCCCGCACTCCTTTTATTAACTTTGTTGCGCTTCTTTGAACGTGCTCCAGATCTGATACTCCATATGGGGTCTGACCAGTGACTTGTACAGGGGTAAAATGATGCTCTGGTCATGAGCACCTATGCCCCTCCTGATGCAACCCATGATCCTATTTGCTTTGGCAGCAGCTGCCTGGCATTGATTACTACAGTTGAGCTTATTGTCAACTAAAACCCGTAGGTCCTTTTCCATTGTTGTTTTTCCAAGTGTTTATTTAGTGTGTAATCATTATACAGATTTCTCCTTCCCATGTGCATAACCTTACATTTATCTGTGTTAAACTTAATTTGCCATTTAACTGTCCATGCTTCCAATTTATCTAAATCTGTTTGTAGCTGCCTGCTGTCCTCTTTTGTTTTAATTGCTTTACACAGCTGACAGATTTAACCCCTTCTGCTGTAACAGATAGAGGGGATCATAGTCTTGTGTTCCATTAGCTAAAGGGTTACTGGAAGCGTTCTCACCTGTGGAGGTCATTACTGCTGCCAAAGCTGCTGATAACCTCACCTGTTACATTGAATGAATTCTGGGACTTTTAGTCAGTAGTTTTTACTCAAGGCCAGAAAAACCATTCCCACTGTAGCAACACAGAGCCCCAGGTATATGGGAATTTCGGAAACCGCATGTAGAGAAGTAAATAACAATAGGGGCACACCCCTAACACAAAAGATTATTTTACATTAAAAAAAAGGAGAACAATAAGGCAGAACACCAGGGGCCCAGGCTGTAGATGGTGGCGTCTGTACACACCCTGCCATTGTTTATGTAGCATCCCAGGACTTGGCAGCGGCAGGCTGTGCTGGAAGAGGATGGCAGCTGCAGAGGCAGTGCTAGGAAATGTGAGGGAAGAGTCGCCTCCCCTCACAAAATCTAAAATTTGCCACATGTTTAGCTTTATAAGACGCGCCTAGGGTTCTGAGGAGGAAAAAAAAAAAAATTTCTGAACTAAATAGTGTGCTAAAATACCCCCTCCCAATTACCCCATAACAGGCAGCATGCAGAATCCCCTCCCAATCACTCCATTACAGATCGTGTGCAGAATTCCCCCCAATCACCCTATTACAGAAGCATCTTCTAAGTCTCTTCATTTGGCCATTCAGGTTTCATAATAGGAAAAGAATGAAGTGGGCATATAGTCCCCCTAAGTATAGCCAAACACAGGATAACATCAATCAGGGGATTGCCCTCAAGCACATTTATATCCAGCAAAATGTATCAATGTTGCAATATGTATGCAATGTCAGTGTAAACACAGTATAACCAATCAGTCCTAATACTATTAAAAAATAAGCGTTCACACCTGTCCCTGCTTTGGGGCATGTGTTTTTCAGCAGGAATTCCACTCTGCATTCACGTTTTTTTTTCTTGCGTTTTTGTTTGCGTTCGTGTTTGTGCCTGCTTTTAATAGCTAGCCCTGTTTAATGGGATATGTTTGTGGGCAGGACGCAGAAGGCAGGACTTTGCGAGGCCGCTGGTGCTGCACCGGAGAGGTGTGAAAGGGGCCAGAGAGGTGCCATTGATGGATTTGTTTTGCGGTACTGCTGCCAGGAATGCAGCAATGCATGCGGTACCGGACAGGTGTCAATGAGGGCTTAGAGTATATAAATATAACAAATAGTTTGTGCAGATAATAAACAAGGAGACAGCCTGAAAGATGTCTCTAAAGTGCTAACATATACAACAAACATACTTTGAGGATCATGTGACCCCTCCTGATGAGTATCCACTTAAATCTCCCCTTTGTTTTTTTTTCCTTTTGCACATGCACTTTATTTGTGATCCTCAAAGTATGTTTTGTATAATGTTAGCACATAAAGTGGACCAAAACTCAGGATTTAGACTATCCTGGGTTTTGGTCCTTTCCCCAGGGGCACCCTGATAGGGGGTGCCCCGCTTTGTGAACCCCCCCCCCCAGATCGCACAGCCAACTCACCTTATCCTGGTCCCACGGCGCGTCTAAGAACAGCGGCTCTGGCAGCCACATCCTCCAGCTCCCTCTAGTAGTGCACATGCCTGCGCCAGGCATTTGTGAATGACTGGCACAGACACGCTCCCTGTTAGAGGGAGGCGGAGGTTGTGGCCGTCAGAGCCGCTGCTCTTAGATGCACCATGGTAACGGGAAGAGGTGAGTTGCTGCGGCAATCTGGGGGGTTTTCACACAGCAGTGTAAGTGGAAGAGGAGGAGGAGGTCATGGTGGATGTTGCAGTGTAGGTGAAAGAGGTGGAGGTAGCCAGCAATTTAACCACTCCCTCAGGTGCTGGTACAATCAAGTCCTGTGGGATCCACTTCTGGTTCATCTTAATGAATGTAAGGATGTCCACTTTGGCTGTGGATAGGCGGATCCACTTGGTGATGATACCCCCTTGTGGTGCTGAACACACGATCTGATAGGACACTTGACGCAGGGTAGGCCAGCACCTCTAAGGCATAGAAGGACAGCTTTTGCCACCTGTCCAGTTTACCGACCCAGGAATTCAACGGTGGAGGACCCATTGCTCAGTAACAAGAGACACGTCAACAGATACTCATCCATCATGTGAGTCAAAGTGTGCCTCCTGGTACGATGGGCCATACCCAATGGTGGTGGATGTGAAGGAGAATTGAACAACATGTTACACATTGTGGCCATGCTTACCCTCCTTTCTGAGGTGGTGCTGGTACCCCTGCTGCAATGGCAACTTCCTCCTCCTCCTCCTTGGCGTCGTGCCACCACTGAGGCAACAATGTCAGATGGAAACTCCACCAGTAGTGCCTTTCAGGTTGAATTAAACTTAAATTTTTTTTAATCATGCTCCATTGGTGGAATAAGTACAATAATACTAACAATGTTTTTCTGTTCAGAGAACAGAGGCCAGTAGTGCCTCCACCAGAGTGCGTTAGTATATTCTCATTTTTCTCTCATTCTTCTGTGGGGGAATCAAGGAGGTGATGTTATCTTTAAAGTGGGGGATCAAACAAGGTGCCCACCCAGTAATCAACACTGGTGACTATGTGGGCAGCTCTGCGGTTGTTCCGGAGGCACTGGAGCATGTAGTGGCTCATGTCCACGAGACTGCCCTGAGTCAAGGCGAGGTTGTGCTCACTGGGAAGTGTCTCCTCCTCCGCATCCCCCCAAGCCACAGTCTAGTGATGCTCATGAGCTGCGCTAGGTGCCACAATGCTGTGAGGCAAAGTCCACTGAAGCCTCCAAAACTGTCCCTTGGCTGGCCACTGTCGGTCCAGCAACCCACTCTGTAAGCCACATGTTGACTGGCCTGTGTAAATTTGCCTGAAGTGTGTTTTTTCTAGCAGGCAAAGAATCGGGATGGTAGCGCTGATGATGCCAATATTGGTGATGTATTGGAAGCACAGCAACATGGTACAAATGTCCCTAATGGAGTCCCACTCCACTATTCCACTATTGAGCACATGCGCCAGCCAACGGATGTGCCTCAACCCAGCTCAGCCCAAGGCTGCTACTAGGTTCGGCCTGTTAGTGCACACCACCTTGCTGGGCTTAAGGTTCAGCGGCAGCAATCATTCATCTGTCTGCTCCTGGATCCCAGTCCACAGCTCCTGGGCGGTGTGTGGTCTTTCGCCCAGACAGATGAGTTTCAGCACCGGTGCTGCAGGTGCGGCGCTAACTGAATGAGGAGGCAGAAAAGGAGGAAGCGGAGTAGGAGGCAACAGGAGGAAACGTGTTGAAGCAAATAATAATAGTAACAACGTTTTTCTGTTTGCTTTGCAGGATCCTGGCCATGGACATAGTGAAGATTAGTCGGTGTCCCACCCTCCTGTCATTTTTAGTTTGCACAGTACCACGGAATATAATAGCATTCTATAAATAAACAATCATAATAATAATAATACCAATGTTTTTGTTTGATTTGCAGGTCCCTGGTGAACAACGATGGGCAAAGATTATTCACAATTTTCCCTCTTCAGTAACTGGTGGCACATTGTGCAAATGACCCGAGACTTGCGTCTGTGCACTGTTTGAAAAAATGCCATGCTGGTGAGATCCTTTGAATCCGCTTTGTCCATGCTTAGTCCCTGGGTGTGGTGGGCAGTAGCAGCAATCTTTTGAGCCAGCTTTGTCAGTGCTTAGTCTCTGAGCATGGTGGGCAGTAGCAGCAACTGGCTGACTGCTGATGGTTTGCACCCTTTCCCCTCTTCTGCCAGCTGCCTGGCGCTGTGTGGCCACCACCTCTTGCACCGAAATCTGATTGCCTTCAGTCCATCCTCCTTGCTACCCTTCTTCTCAGGCTCCACATTGCAGAAAGCAGCAGCAGTCGGCACTTGGGTTTCATCCTCATTGTAGATGTCCTGTGATGGCCCGATGTCCACATCCTCCAACACAAGTTGTTGGGCATCTGGGAACCCCTATGTCTGCAACTGGGGCAGGTGGTTGGCCCACAGAATCCCAGCTAGGCACTGTGTGCCATCTAATCTATGAATGCCTCAATTTGGTCTTGCTTCACCATCCTGATAGCGGTGTTGGGGCCTACAAGAACCCTGGTGTCTGCTTGCACCAAAGAAAAAAAAATAGGGAAAATGGAAAAAAAATATAATAGTAATACTAACCATGTTTTTCTGTTTGCTTTGCAGGTTCCTGGGTATGGACATGGTGACGATTATTCAGTTTCTACCCTCCTGCATTTGCTTTGCAGGTCCCTGGTGAACTGAAACTTGAAGCATTGTGTGCCATATAACTTATCAATGTCTCAGATAGGTCTTGCCTCACCATTCTGGCAGTGGTATTGGGGCGTACAGGAATATACTGCAAAGCATGGCACTTGCTGGCACCAAAGGGAGGTGTAGTAGGCATGAATCTAACACATCCTCTCTCTGCAGCACCAGCTCCATCACCACCGCCAGAAGCACTATGGTCACATTGGCAAGCACCATGGTCACATCATGACGCACCTAGTGCGTTGCAGAATATTTTTTTGCAATTAGCCATGCTACAATCCACACCCTTAAATAATAATAATATTATGGACCCCACACATGCCAATTTGCCACCCCCAGCACACATACACATATCTGTAACCACTCCCTCAACACACACATCTGTAAACCCCCCTGCGCACACATACATGTTAGACCCCCCTCAGCCTTGTATAGGCACCAAGTTGTCAACCACCCCCCACGCACATACACAAGCCAATCTTTCAACCCCCCCAGTGCACACACACAGGCAAGCCCCTCCCACACACACGAACAAGCCCCCCTACACACCGACAAGCCCACCATGCGCAAGCAAGCCCACACACGCAAGCCCCCTACACACAGGCAAGCCCACACACGCAAGCCCTCCCCACACACACACAAGCCTATTCACACACAGGCAAGCCCTCCAACACATGCACAAGCATCCGCCACACACAAGCTTCCTCTACACACATACACACAAGCCCCCCCACACACACACAGGCAAGCCCCTCACACATGCACAAGCATCCGCCACACACAAGCTTCCTCTACACACATACACACAAGCTCCCCCCGACACACACAGGCAAGCCCCTCACACACAAGCCCTCCGCTTTTACTTTTCATTGGTGGTCCGACACAGGACATTGGGATAAGAGCCCCAAAGTGGGATTGCCATGTGAAAATCAAGACACTTGGGGGATATGCCGCCCTTACTCATTCGGTTACCAGAATGAACATATTTTTTTAATGAGAAACAGGTGGTATATCTGATTAAAGGAAAAAACATCTATTCTCTCATTTTTAAGTTTTATGTTATTTTGGGTATTTTCCCTACCGCATTTTTTTGCAGGGCAATCGTCCCCCAAGTTGGCCTCTGAGTCTGACACCTGTTAAAAAATAATTTTTTTTTAATTTATTTTTATTTATGCATGTATATATTTCTTTATTTTTTTGTTTTCTGTTATTGTTTTGAGTGCTTTCCCTACTGTGCAGGGCAATCGCCATGGTGTTACCCCCAAATTGGTCTCTCTTCTTTAAAAAAATAATAATTTTTTTAATTTATGTATTTAAATGTTATTATTTGGAGTCCTTTTCCCAGCCCTTTTTGTGTCGGGCAATCGTCATGGTGTTCCCCTCGATTTGCAGCCCTCTAGCCCTTGCTACCCCCACTTCACAGCCATTTTTGGGCCCCCAAGTTTGGGTCCCCATTGACTTTAATGGGGTTCGGGTCAGGTCCAAACCGAACTTTAGCGGCAAGTTTGGCCGAATTTGGTAAACCCGAACTTCTACGGGTCTGCTTATCCCTAGTGCTGAATCGACCTCTAGGTAGAGAATGGAAGGGAATGGCACTATTTACTCCAAAAAACACTTTTTGTACCTGGTACTGAATAACCCGAGTAAAAAGTGCCACCAAAAGTGCGACATCTGGTCAGTTTACCGAGAAGTGTACATCCGCATTGTTGATGTTAAAATAAATAGGCATGCTTTCTACATATGGAGCAAAGGGTTACCTTCCATTCTAATGATTCTTCCTTCCATTGTAATTCATACTGTAAAGATGCCACTCCAGGAAAGTCTTCATAACCTCTGCACATGATAGTATATATACTGCCATTGTCCTTGTATGAAAGGTTCTCAGGTTTGTCCATCTTGACTAAGTAAAAAGCAGGAATCAGAGCTCTGTTCTCATTCATAAAGTTTATGGCACTGTAGAGCCACATATCAAAAGCAACTAGACTTGAAGCTGTTTCACCACTGAGCCAAACTGCTCTGCCAGTTTAATATGTTGTCCCAATAGCATTTAGATGTTGGATTTGGATCCAACTAGCAGAAACTCAAAAGTAAATGTTGAGGTCGATCTTACCAGCCATATTAAATTGGGAAAGCTTATAAGCTAAGTGGTGAAACGTCTTCACAAAAGTTCAATTGCTTTTCCCCTATAAAAAGATGTACAGATCATAATGTAATGCTTTTTCAGACTAATTTATATTTGTTTTCTAGAAACTGACAATGTTTGTGACAAGGTTTTATTCTTACAAGTAAAAATTTGGTGACCAATGCACAAAAATTGATTTAGATTAACTTATTGAGTAAACTTGGGAAGGAGTATGCACACTGACAAGTGAGGCCAACTGGGAAGGTTAATTCCCTATTTTCCTTACATACATTTGCCTTTAGGGTGTTTAGTGTTGACTTTGGGGCTATTTTGTTTTGCTTTTTTCAACAGATTTGTATGTTTTGTTCCCTTTGGTCAAATGTCTAAACCCCACCACACTCAAACCAGATAAATGCTCCCAATGTATATATCTGCCTCAATTCATATACCGGTAATTGTCCCTTTCCTAAATTAAGAACATTCCTGCTATCTATTAGTCTCTCCTTCATGTAAAAGATACCTGCTCAATTTATTAGGGAGCCCACTGTTGTGTTTGTGTGTGTCTGTTATGTTTTTGTGGCTTTCACCTGGGTCTTCTGGTTCATGTCCCCTGCCCTATCACAGGTGTTTATAATTCCCTCTGTCTTTCCTGTAATGGGTTGTGTATAGCCCCCGCCTGTTCCCAGTCCATGACTCTGCCCACCTTTTGACAGTCTGTGACTCTGCCCGCCTGTTGCCAGTCTGTGACTCTGCCCACCTGATCCCAGTCCATGACTCTGCCCACCTGTTGCCAGTCTGTGACTCTGCCTGCCTGTTGCCAGTCTGTGACTCTGCCCGCCTGATCCCAGTCCATTACTGCCCGCTTGATCCCAGCCCATCGGCCTGATTCAGAGCCTCTCTCGCACACATTCCTGCCAGCGTGAATGGCATCAAAGGACCGTTTTGGGTCTCTTTACCATGACGGGTGATTCAGAACCTAGTTTATTGTGGCTGCTTTGTCTTTTTTGTGGGAAATGATGGTATGCGTACGCCAAACCAAATGTTTGTCTGCTGGGTGGTGTCTTGGCTGAAGGGGGAGTCACTATGCACAATCCCATGCCCAGAACAGATGGATTCCAGGCTACTACCTGGAGAAAGAGCAGGTCTGGCTGTGGCAATGCTGCTCAGTCTTTGGCTCCCCCATTGGCTCTGTTGTGGACTCCGCAGTGGGGTCCACAATGGGGTCTGTCCTGGGGTCCGCACAGTGCTCTGGTGTCCTGACCATTGGTTGGTCTGTTGTGAGCTGTGCCGCAAGTCTTGGTTTTCTGACTCTGAGTGTCTGTGGGTTGAGCGGCGGGTCCTGGGCTGAGCTGTGGTACCTGGGCCGAGTGCTGCTGGTTTCTCGGCTATGCCTGTGTTCCTGGCTCAGGAGGCTGTGGTGGCACCTATTATATGCTGCAGGTCCAGCTCACCAAGTGCAATAAAACTTAACATTTAATGATGAATTTTAAAATCATACATATCCTGTGTGGAGTGTATATCCATGGCTCCCCAACCACAAGGTAATGCGTTTCAGGGTTACCTCACCCCTTAATCTTACCTTAAATCAGATGGGGACACCCATTGCTCATTTAAGAAAGATGTTAGCGTGCTGAACAGGCTGTGAAATTATGCCATTTCCGGCCTCGACGCTGGAAACGAAGAAACCCCGCCCCCTGTCTGGTAATTGGATGGAGGGGAAACCTCATGCTGCTGGTTCCTCGGCTATGCCTGTGTTCCTGGCTCAGGAGGCTGTGGTGGCACCTATGGTGTGGCATAGTGAGCTCCTAAGTCAGCAGTGGCAAGCAAATGTGACCCTCACCTGTATTCTTTTATCCCTAATTGAGTCCCTCAATGGCACAAGCAACTTATAGGCTACATGTGCGTATGGACGCAAGCACACTTTCGGGGTCTGCCAGGGTGTGTCGGCGCCTGTGCGCCTCAGCGCAGGGGTGTGTCATACAGATGACATCCAAAGGTCCAATATGGCACCCACTGTGTTCACCCTTGAGCAGCAGGAGGACAGTATGATGGTAAGTCAGTGCATTACACTTCTGCCAAGGTGCAAACAGGTTATAGAGTGGCCGCAAAATACGAATGAAAGCACATAGCACCACAGTAATGGCTGTCAACATCATGTATGTGATGCAGGGGTGCCTAAGTGATTTAGGTTTGATATTTCTATGCAGTTCGCTGCTATTGTGGGATGGGAAAGGGGCATGCATGTGGAGCTAAATGAGTCCCAAACAGAGGACATAAGTTATTAATGCACATCTGTATGTTGTTTGCAGACTTTCATGGATCAAAGGTATGACTTCAAGCCCAACACACATGAAAAGGGGACTTTGGCAGAGAAAGTGTCAGCCCATGTGAGTGGTGATGGGACGTTGCCTTGCACTTTCACCCAAATAATGCAACACTGGTTGGACCTTCAACGGTGAAAGTGGCCATGGGTAAGGATGTTCTACAGCCAGACAGCCAGAACTTCCCAGGTAAGTGGATGTACAACAGAGAAGGTGAGCTATCAGGGTAGTGAGTGTTTTACAAAATTATATTTTCCTTTGTAGCTGGGGAGTTCTGGCTGTGGATCAAGCCGACCCAGAGGCGAGGGGTCCGACCAGTGGGGCCAAGAAGACTGGGTGTGGGTGTAAGGCAGCAGCCCCGAACCCTATTTATGTCCTCTTCCTCCTCTTAATCACCTCTTAATCACCGCCACCACCAGCCCTGGAGCCCGCTGAAGAGGAGAGTGTGTTGGGCTTGGAGTTGCCCACAGTTCCTGCACACTCTGGTAGGATAATACCCAAAAAAACACACTGGTTTTGCTGCATGTAAAGTCTAATAACATGTTTGCTAAGTGCTGGTCTTTTGTGCATCTCTTTGTCTCTACAGAATCATTAGAGGGTGAGTACGCTTCCGTATGGGGCCACCCGATACGGAAGTGGCACAAGACTCAAGTGGGTGTCAAGCAAGTAAAGCAGAACAATACCCAAGCATTACACAAACAACACATGGCCATAAATACTAACTCAGGCTCTTTCCATCTTTAGACCACGAAGAAGGGATGGTGCCACGGAGGAGAGTGGCCCCCTAAAACTATGCGTCAACCAGTTTGGGTAAGTATGTGAATATGTGCATGCATGTACAGGCACACATGTGGACAAATAACTGGTAATGTATATTTTTTCTGCAGGTGTCATGTTGGTCCCAGGAAAAAAACTAAAAAATGTTTATATAGTTTATTTTTTTATGTAAATGAATAAAAAAAAGTTCATACCAAAATCAAAAAAGATTTTAATAAACAAAGAGTTTTAAAAAGTTATCTGCTGCGTGGTGGCATGTTTTCTAAGCAACTACATAGAGCAGACGCATTTGAAGATTCTCCATAAGACACATGCAGGTTACCAGGCAGAAGGCAATGAAGAAGTTTGGGAGCAGCAAAAGAAGATTCCCCATGTAGCACCAGCAGCTGGACAAGTGGGCAAATAGTGTAGCAGTCTGGGAAGTGATGGGCTCTAATTTGAGGCTGTATATGCAAGTTGCAGCAGCATAGCTCCTGGCAGCAAGCCATGTACTCAGGTCTCCTCTACATATAGGCAGTCTTCTCTCCTATATATAGTGTTTATAGTCTAAAGTCTAGATACCTCCAGTCAGGGGCTGCAAACCCCAACAGGGGCAGTAAGTATATAATCAGCAACTAGAAAGAGAGTGATCTGCAACAAGCCCTCCCACTATGATCCACAGAGGCAACTGTTCCATTTGGTAACTGAGCACTTCCCTAGATGCCAGCAGGGAGGGAGGGCAAAGGTAAGTATATGCAAGGACATGCAGACTACCATGGGTACACTAGTGGGGGACAGCAGGAAGAACATTAAAATAGCTGGTAAAACATAAAAAGGCGTGTCAATGTCAAAGAATGTCACCGAAGGACATGGCACACCAAGAACAATGGGATCCACAGCAAGTTACGCCCCAAAACAGGTTAAAAACTCAGCTTCCAAGGCTTAACAGTATGCGTACAGGAAGCAAATACGTCTGCGTGAACAAACTCCCTAAATGCGGCTGTGAATGATACCTTTCCTGGTTTCCTGGTTTCCGAGATCAATACCCCCCCCCCAAAAAAAATAATAAATATTCACGGGCAGGCTTTGAATCAGGCCACATGTTCCCAGTCCATGACTTGACCCATCTGTTCCCAGTCCATCACACTTAATCCTTGCCTGTGTCTTCATCAGTCTATTTCCAGCTTGTTGCTCCCACTACCCCACTGCCCACTGCCCTGATCAGAGCCTTCATTCCTGGTGCATGCCATGCCTCAGTGTCCTCTAGTTTTAACCACAACCATGGCCTCTAGAGAGGAATTGGCTTCCTGGCTGGGAGACCCTCAGTCTCCCAGTCCCCATTCCTAAACCACCAAATTTCCCTGAATGTCTGGCGACATAATTCGCCTGGGCCTGGACCATTATGTAAGGTTTTTCTTTTGTCTTGTGTATAGGACAAAAAAAGTTAGGTAATATATGTTACGCCCTATGTTAGTCCCTACTATCCTGGGCCAAGGTCTATGTGGAATTTGCAGAGATACAGCCACATTGACATTGTGTGTGTTTCTTTTACAATGGCATAACATTTTTGCCTGCCAAATTATCCTATTAAAAATTTGTGCACTTTAAATTTACATGAGAATTACTTACTGTTGCATCTTGGTTCAAACAGGTCAATCATATCGAGGGTATTATTAGTGGTGAAATCTTGTACTTCTATAGAAAACTTTGTATTCTCATACATAAATACATCTGTTATATCACAACTGAACATATATTCTTTATGTGGCACCTTAAATAGTGTGCATTTGTAGTAGATTCCTGCTTCATCTTCATCTTTTACAATGCTATAATAATAGGAAATGATCAACAAAGTGATTTGACAAATAAAACATATCACAGATGCTCCATCAATAACCAGGTTTCCATGCTAATTCCAGTTTGTGGCTGCTGTCAATAGACATCACAAACTGAACTGTAAGTGAATTTAAAGCGCAACAAAACCCACCAGCGGCTGGCCTAGAATCTAAAAGTTTTCAGGGCCAGCCACTGGCTTTCCCCCAGGGAAATCCCAAACCTGGATGCTCAGCTGTGTGAAACCCACCAGGGCATTGGTTAATAAGTCACCTTTCCCCAGTCCAACAGTGCATGTGCAGGCTCTAATCCATTCAGAGCCACTTGTCTTTTGGCACTTTTGACATAAGGTGGCAGAAGGTGATGAGGAGATATGCATCAGCAGTTGAAGATTCTCCACAAGACACATGCAGGTTAACCCTTTAAGTGCCAGTCTACCTAGAGTTTTTGTCACCCTCTGTTGCCAGACCATTTTTCACTATTTTGCGCTACACATATTCAGCTGTGTTTTTTTAAGGGATTTATAGCAATTTCCCAGGAAAATTATATATTTTTTTTAAGTGTCGGGGCTATAGCATGAAATGTCTTGTTTGTCATTTTTTAAGTGTTTTCTCAAACTTTTTGGGGTGAAATACACAGGTAGAAAAAAATTTTCTTTTTTTTTTAGTACTTACCTCCCATGGATCCATCCCTGAACACCGTGTCCCATGCCGCTGATCACTCTGGCTCCTGCTCTCCTGCTGATGCTTGAAGCCTTTTATAGCTGGTGAGTGATGAGACATAAAGGGTTAATTTTAAAACAATGAAATAGATTCCCCCTCCCAGGGGTATCCCATTTTTCCTAGTGCACAGCACTGCCTGTTTCATGTAGTCCTTACGTCTGGGTATTCCGCCACAAGGTGGCGCAGTGTACTGCAGAAGATTTGTGGCTCCTCCTGGCCCCATATAAAAACCAGAATCACCCATGTACCTCCAGTGTTTTCTCTGCAGTAATACTGCGAAGATAGAAGATGGCTCTCTATGTTTCGCAGGCGAGCGGGGCAACCAAGCCTGCGGCCCTGCAAGTTTATTTCCATCCGTTTCCGGACCCTATTTGCCTCCCAGCCTCGGCTGTCGGATCGGGTGATGGTAGAGGAACACTAGGGTCAGGTGCTCGGGGAGCGCTGCTCCATGCCGCAGACCCCCAAAGGGTAGCCGGCCACAAGCTTTTTTATGGTGAGCCTGCAGAGGGATGAGGAAGCACTGCTGTCGCTATGGTGTAGGGGGTGAGTTGTGCTTGGGGACTTGTGTTCCTGGCCAGTATTCCCTTTTTCTGTCTGATTTTCTGCCTTGGGGAGTGTTTGTCTCTCTTGCCCCACTCCCTCCCCTCTGGGCCCCCTTTGGGACGTTCCCGCCGCTGCCTGCTTCTCCTCCGCTCCCCCGCTCCCCGACGGCTGTTGTCGGGGGGGGGGGGTGTTGGCGGCGGGTGACGGTTGTGGTATGGTGTCCCACTGTTTGTTTCTCCCGCCGCCGTGGGCGTACTGTGCTCCGCGGCGGGTGGCGCTTTTTCTGGCTGTATTTTACTTCAGACTGTCATGGCGCTGGCTTCGTGGGGGCGGCGCCGGGGGATGACGCGCATTGCGTCATGCTCCCGCGGCCCGACCCTCGAGGTGCTCGTTTACGGTGCCATCTTGCCTGCATGCTGCGTTGCGGATGGTGAGGAGAGAGAGATTATTGTGTGTGCTTGCTGCCTGTATAAAAAGGCAGTGCGTGTGGGGGGGGGTTGCCTGTAAGCGTGTGTGGGAGCTTGCCTGCATGTGAGGGGGGGGGCTTACCTCTGTCTAGGGGGCTTGCATGTGTGTGTGTGGGCTTCCATGTGTGTGGGGGGGGCATGCCTGTATGTTGGGGGGTCTTGGCTACCTCTATGCCTGTGTGTGTGTGTGTGTGTGTGTGTGTGTGTGTGTGTGTGTGTGTGTGTGTGGAGGGGCTTGCCTGCCTCTATGCATGCATATGTGTGCATAGACGGGCTTGCCTGCCTGTATGCATGTGTGCAGGGGGGCTTTCGTGTATTATTATTATTTTGTAATTCTTATGTGGTGTTTCCCTGTAAGGGTGTGGCTGGGGGGCATGAATAGGGGCAGGGTTTAATCGTAAAAAAATCCCTGGGGAGTGCTACAGAGGCCACCACACATGTCTCTCTTTCCAGTTTTCAAAAGTTGAGAGTTATGGTCTAAGCCCTATACTGGTCTGAACTGTGAGGTGGTCTGAGAGAAGCCTGTTTCCAGTCTAAGCCATATACTGGTCTGAACTGTGAGGAGACCTGAGAAGAGCCTGTTACCAGTCTAATCCGTATATTGGTCCGGACTGGGAGGAGACCTGAGAGGAGCCTGTTACCAGTCTAAGCCGTATATTGTTCTGAACCGTGAGGAGACCTGAGAGGAGCCTGTTACCAGTCTAAGCCATACAGTAAATTGGTTAGAACTGAGAGGAGCCTGTTACCATTTAAAGCCATATATTGGTCTGAACTGTGAGAAGGCCTGAGAGGGGCCTATTATCGGTCGAATCAATCTTTTAGAAAATGGCTCTGCCCTTCTACCATGTGAAGCGCAAGCAGATGCATCCCTAGCAGTGTGCACTCTCCTGTCACAGCCTGTCTGAATGGCTGTCTGAGGGCGCACGCACAGCTCAAAGATGCACGGATGTTACTGTTTGTGCTCCCCATTGCAAAAGGGCAAAACCATTTTCCAAATGACATAGACAGAGTAAACTGTTCTGATTGGAAAAGAGCCTGAGCACAGTTTTTGGATCCGGGAAAGCTGTTACAGGCAACCGTCACGCAGCAAGGCATCCCAAAGTTGTCATACGAGGAGAAATACTTGGAACCAAATTTAGTCTGTCCATAACTGCATTTAGTTGCCCTTTGATTTTTGTGAACATAGTTATTTTCTAGCAAGTCATCTGAGGATCTTCAAAATGAGCATTGAACTGAAGTTCATGACGCTTGAAAAGTCATAAATATGTTACATGAACCAGAATTAGCTATAATATTAGTTTATATTACAGAAGACCTACTTACAGGAGAAATGGTCCATCTCCTCGGCCTGATCCACTGTTCCAGGTGCAGTTTACATATTCAATATAATTGACAAAGCACCTTAAATTTTCTGATGCATTGCCTTGATTTGCAAGAAAAAAAACATATTAATCAATGGATAAAAAGCAAAAGTTAAAGGTGAGGAAAGGAAAGTCAAAAAGCCATAAAGCGGAACAAAACCCTGCATTTTGAGTCTCCCGTGTTTTGTTCATAGCCTCAAGGGCATCTCTAGATCGACCCATAAAAACTCACATTTCCCCGGCCCTATGGCACATGCGCAGGCTCTTGTCCAATCAGAGCTGTTTGTTGTGAATATTAGTGAGGGCTTTTATATTTGTGCTATTGAGGGTTAATCAGCGCATGTTTAAAAAAGTGTATAAATCAGTATGGTTTGAATCAAAAGTGGAAAGTGGAGATTGTGAGGCAATTGAGGGCAAGGAAGGCATAAAACGTGGGTTTCTAAATTCATGTTATATTCATTCATATAGTTACCCCCCTCCTTGGAGAACTGCAATAGAAGGGACGGACCAGGTCTTGACACATCCCCTCCATTGCAGTCAATGGAGTGGGCACGCTCTGGTTGATGTGACAGGTGGGGAAGGGGGAACGACATCGTGGAGATGGCTGTGATTGGCAATCGGACTTGGGCGGTGCGGGACTTGATCTTACAGTCTGGTAAGATCCAAAGTGCTGGACTAGCATTGGTCACCTGTGGGGGGGTGGTATAGCTGCTTTTTAAAAAAAATTGCTTGAACAATTGTTTTAAGCTCTTAAACCGAAACAACGTCCATTTTTTTAAACAAAATTAGGGTTTTTCTCTCTGCAGGGAGGTATCCCTATTGTCAGTGCCCCCTTGCTCACTAAATTCCTGTAAACCAATTAATCTTACCTTTCAACTTGGCCCCTTTGCGAAATTAAGCCCAGCAACTAGCCACCGGCCAGGGGGGTGTAGCAGCCGATTTCAGGTTGAAAGGTAAGATTACCTGGTTTACCAGGCGTTAATGTACAGTGGGGCACCAGCAATTACAAAATGCCCTTCTGGGCAGGGAATAACACCAATTGTGTAAACGTGCTGTTGGAAATAACAGCACCCCATGGGCTATACATAGGAAAATGTCTTTGCATAGCCGACAGGGTGCTGTTTAAAAACTTAAAAAACATTTACTTAACTAAAAACAAAAAGTATTTACAGCAACTCACCTGTAAAAATTCCCCATTACAGCTGTAGATAACAAACACTTTTGAGTTGCACTTTTGTGCGTGTTTACATTAAAAATCTCACTGAGATGCAGGTTGCAATTCACACCCAAATTCAAACCCAAGCTTCACCAAATAATTAGCATGAGCGCCTATAGGCTCGATTCAAAGAAACATTCGTCCGGACTTCCGTAGCTGTCTGTGAAAGTTTTGGTGGGTGTTTGTCATTTTTTTGCTTTTTTTCGTATATTTTTCACTCGCACGAACGTTCGAGAACATGCGTATATGCTCTTTCGATTATGGTGCCAAAATCGGAAGATTTTCGTTACTTCGGGAGCTTTTTCCCACCAAATCGGAAATGTTTCGTCCGTTCAGAATTTTTTCGTTATTGCAATGGGCTGATTGCCGATGGTCCCACACCTCATAAATTCGTTTCAGGGCAAAAACATTCCCGGCACCTTTTTGACTACGGGAGCGCGAGCCAGGCATGGACGAGGCTACTGCCTTTGAGGAGCATGAGGATCTGCAACTCATGGGCATTGAGATCGTCCGGAGGGCAGAGACCAGATTGCACCGGCGGCGACGCATGGACATCAATAGCATGCATGACACTGAGCTGTTCGAGCTGACCAGGCTTAATCGCGCTTCCCTCCATAAATTATATAGTGAGCTGCGGCCATGGTTAGCCCGCACCACAAGGAAGGGGCATGCAATTTCAGGTATGACCAAGATGCTTGGCTGCCTGCAATTTTTGGTGAACGGCTCGTTCCAGAGGCTGGGTGCCCTCTCCGTGGGGATTTCACAGCCTACGCTGAGCCGCGCGCTATCCCAATTTTTGGAAGGCATGGCTACCATAACTCGGAAATATATTTGTTTCCCTGAGGATATGGTAGCCAGAAACGCCATTAAGCTGGCATTTTTTAATATCGCCGACATGCCCAATGTCATGGGTGCTATTGACTGCACCCACGTTGCCCTCGTCCCTCCGTCAAGCGACGAGTATATATACAGGCAAGTTTTGGCTTCCATTGTCTCTAAATATTTGTGTGTCCCTCCTTTGCTCAATCACATTATTCGTTTGGTTCATTGGCAATAGTCCCTCCTTGACAGAAAAGCTTCCTTGTGACTAATCTCGCCATTTGTAGTAACTTTCATTGCCAATAGTCCCTCCTTGACAGAAAAGCTTCCTTGTGACTAATCTCGCCATTTGTAGTAACTTTCATTGCCAATAGTCCCTCCTTTCCAGAAAAGCTTCCTTGTGACTAATCTCGCCATTTGTAGTAACTTTCATTGCCAATAGTCCCTCCTTTCCAGAAAAGCTTCCTTGTGACTAATCTCGCCATTTGTAGTAATTTTCATTGGCAATAGTCCCTCCTTTCCATAAAAGCTTCCTTGTGACTAATCTCGCCATTTGTAGTAACTTTCATTGCCAATAGTCCCTCCTTTCCAGAAAAGCTTCCTTGTGACTAATCTCGCCATTTGTAGTAACTTTCATTGCCAATAGTCCCTCCTTTTGTTTAGTCCCTCTAGGTTAATATACTCTCAGATTTTACATCTTCACTCATTGCAATCACTCCCTCCTTGCTAATGCTCCCTCCTTGCCAAGAGTGTATGTGCACCAACGGCCCTTATTTATAAATTAGTCCCAAACTTAGTTATTTCAAATTAAAACATTTGTAAGTGTCCTTTTAATAGAACAAGTAAGACTGTCAAGGCTTAAACATTGATTTTCTTTTACATGTTACATTTTGACATAGGCTGTTTGAAGTGTGCGTTGTATTTGTTTACTAAACGTAATTTTTTTGTGGTTTCTGTTTCCTTTTTCACCAGAAATCGCAAAATGGGCCATTCGCTGAATGTGCAAGCGGTGGTGGCCCAGGACCTGCGCTTTCTGAGCGTCCTGGCAGGCTACCCTGGCTCAGCCCATGATGCGTATATCCTGCGCAGATCTGGATTATTCCGCCGGTTTGAGTCAGGGGAATTTGCGGGTGCATGGCTCCTTGGTAAGTTGGCTCAAATTATCGATTTGGATTGTATATGTATGGCCAAGTTTTAGGTTGGATTTACCTTTCATAAACGCTGCCTTGCCCCTCACCTTGTGAACATGTGTAAGCACACTGTAACCATTAGCTTAGACAAACTCCATTGGCTGCAAAATTGTTTTGCCTGCATTGTTTTAATTAATAAGTGTAATGTGAGGCCAAGTCTGAAACAGCCTTCTAAACCATTTTCTTTCTAAATCTGTAATTGACTTTACCAGAGAGTCAGCGCCATCTTTGCTTACATGCATTTAACTTACTGAGTAGAGGTGAGCGGGATAAAGTGCAGGGGCAGGCTTACACCTGTTTTTGAGTAAGGCAAGAATTATAAAGGGGCAGGTCAAGTTAGACCATACTACATTGTTCTGCAGCACAGGCAGGAAACAATATCTGCTAACAGTCTGCCTGATTGCCCACCATCCCCAGTATTATTTGCCTACTTTTGACCCACATCTATCACATATGTTTAATTCTTGGTTTAGCATCTGCAATCTGTATGCTCATGTTTGTGTGACAATGTCACATACCTCTTTTATTTTTATTGCAGTAGTAATGTTGCGTGGCAATGTATGATTTCCTGTTATTAATTTTTTTGTTTTTTTTGGGCTTATTTAGGAGATTTGGGGTATCCACTACTGCCGTGGCTCATGACTCCGGTCCTCCGGCCACAAACTCCAGCACAAGAGGCCTATAACCGTGCACATCGAAAGACCAGGGCAGTGGTGGAGAGGGCCTTTGGACTCCTCAAGACCCGGTTTCGGTGCTTGGACCACACTGGGGGCTCCCTGCAGTATGACCCGAAAAAGGTCATTGACATTATAATGGCATGTGCCGCGCTCCATAATTTAGCCATTATGCAAAGGGTCCCCCGATATCTGGATTGCCCACCCTCTCCACCCTCCGATGAGGCAGACGACGCCTATGTGGGCCAGCCAAGTGCGTCTGGGCAAGCCGTGCGGGCAAATTTAATAGCCACACATTTTTCCTAATTTAGTTTTTAGTTTAATTTGTTTTTTTTTTTTTTTTTTGGTTTGTTTGGCTATGTTTAATTTCATTATGAAGTAAACAATAATGAATTTGTGCAACCCAAAAAAAAAACTATGTTTGAGTATTTATTTGTAGACCTTGGTTATTGTTTGTTTTGGTGCCAACTTGAACTCATATTTCTATATCAAAACACCACACACATGAGCTTGTTCAAACCAAAATGTTTACTACTTAGTAAAAGGTATATGTGAGACAAACAGAATCGGAGGTGAGTGCCCCTCACATACTTTGGGCCAACACCTGTACATGCAATTATGTTCAATACATTTGTACACAAAATAAATAGCACAAAATTAATCCCTCTCCTGCTTGCCCACATTTTCCACCGACACAGGTTGAAAGCAAACCTAGCTATGCCACATCTACACCTGTAAGTCAGTGGCCCACCCAAAACAGAACACCCAGTCCCAATCCAAATCCAGTACAATCACAGCCAGGGTCCAAGGTCTTTGATGTTGAGGCCAGAATGTCACCCAATCATGCCGCCAAACATGAGGAGCCACCACAAATGTTATTGTGGCCATGGCAGCCGCGCAACACCTTAAGTGGCCGATTCACTGAGTCTGGGACTCTGGCATTGGCTACTGGGCTACCTCAGGCCTTGAATGAGCTATATGGTGGATAATCAAAAGCAACCGAGCAAGAACAGCGCAAAATCTGTGATTTTTAGCCCTCACCAGACAAGTCAATCCAGTGGGTAGGTTTCGCAAAGATATGGACCAGATTCATGCCTAACACACCTTAATATGTGTGATGCCCATAGAACCCAGGTTGGGGCCCTTGGTGGGGGGGGGGGGGCATAACATGGGCCTGTGTGGCATTCAGAATCTGCAACTGTTCCAAAATGTGTCTTTGGTTAGTGTGCATTTCGGCCATGCCTGACCTAATTTCTGAAGTCAAGTTGGCCATGTGGCTGTTATGGGTCCTCAATTCAGTCAGCACGGCACTGAAGGTAGTATTTAGGGACTCTAATTGGCCCCTAATATGCTCCTGATTTTGTTGGTTTTGGCGGTGAAAAAGGCGCCTCTCATGGTGCCATGCTGACTCCATCATCTGCACGCCCCTCCCCTGGGAAACTGGGCGACGTTGCTGAGTACGCCGCCCAATTCCCCGGGTTGTGGGGCGTGCAGTTGATGTTGCTCGAGGACCCCCAACAGCCACAGGTCTGCTCGCCAAATCCTCAGCAGCAGATCTGAAACTGGGGACTGGAGGGTCAGTCTCTGCATGCTGCCCACGATGTGCAGGCAGCATGCAGCCAGCTTCACTCTGCTGCTGTGGATTTGGCGGAGACACATTTTGGGACAGTTGCAGATTCTGTCCCAGGGGAAGATCTTCAGAATCTCCTATGAAGCTTCCATCTTCCTCCTGCTCCTGGATTTGCTCCATCAGTGTGTGGCTCTGTTGGGGACATGTAAAAAAAAACAGGTTCAGTGTGTGGAATACCTATAAAAACCACACAAGCCAAACATGGCAAGCTACATGCATACACAACAGCCTCAAAATACACTTACCGTAGACATCGGATCCTGGGTCCTATGCAGCGCGGAAGAAGACGGACGCGGTAACATGGCAGAGGAGTCCCCACTAGCTGAGGGATGATGCTGGCCTGCTTTTGACGAAAAACAGCGATTAATACACACAACTATGCATAGTTTATGATTAAGAACACATATGGTAATCCAAGAAACGTGGCAAAGCAGTAAGGGCCCCTCCCACAACGTGGCCACTTGGCATTCCCTAGGAATCCCATTACATTAGTGCATGGATTGTTAAACCAGACTAGACACATCACGTGTCTCAAACCAAACATGCAAAGAATGGCTGATGTGTGAGTTGCAACATCCCTTTAAGGGGAGGAAGTTAACACACTAAGGTGGGAAAAAACACTTACAATATGATTCTGGTGGGGAACATTTGTATGGCATAAAACCTTCCTAGAAAACCATCTTAATCAGTTGTGCAACTAAACCAGCTCCAAACAAATTGACCAACAGGCAAAGATGTTATTGTGGCGTGTGCTTCTCAATTAATACATAGCACCCATTCATTTTCTACACTTCAAAGTGACATATTTGTCACACATTTCATTAAACATCATGTATGTGGATGTCAATTTGCACATTACCAGGCCACACCCATGACACTCCCTAGTCAAAGTGAGCACTCCTAACAAACCCACCCCCACCCCCTAGAGCCATGTGCTTAGCTAGCCCTTGCTCCCACCCCCTAGAGCCATGTGCTTAGCTAGCCCTTGCTCCCACCCCCTACAGCCATGTGCTTAGCTAGCCCTTGCTCCCACCCCCTACAGCCATGTGCTTAGCTAGCCCTTGCTCCCACCCCCTACAGCCATGTGCTTAGCTAGCCCTTGCTCCCACCCCCTACAGCCATGTGCTTAGCTAGCCCTTGCTCCCACCCCCTACAGCCATGTGCTTAGCTAGCCCTTGCTCCCACCCCCTACAGCCATGTGCTTAGCTAGCCCTTGCTCCCACCCCCTACAGCCATGTGCTTAGCTAGCCCTTGCTCCCACCCCCTACAGCCATGTGCTTAGCTAGCCCTTGCTCCCACCCCCTACAGCCATGTGCTTAGCTAGCCCTTGCTCCCACCCCCTACAGCCATGTGCTTAGCTAGCCCTTGCTCCCACCCCCTACAGCCATGTGCTTAGCTAGCCCTTGCTCCCACCCCCTACAGCCATGTGCTTAGCTAGCCCTTGCTCCCACCCCCTACAGCCATGTGCTTAGCTAGCCCTTGCTCCCACCCCCTAGAGCCATGTGCTTAGCTAGCACTTGCTCCCACCCCCTACAGCCATGTGCTTAGGTAGCCCGTGCTGCGTATGTGTATGTTTCTATACATTTGTGTGGTCATTCAGACATTACTAACCTGCAGGAATTGGTGGGTTGTCGGTGTCCTGCTGGCCTGAGTGTCCCTCTAAGGCCACGGGATGTAATAAGGACAGCACCATCTCCTCAGCCGGTGTAAAGCGCATTTTGGTTGGGAAACCTCCGCCAGTTGTTTTGCTGAAAAACATAGTAAGCATAATTAAGCGCACTGATGGACAGACAAGAATAATAAAAACCCAAACATTAGCTATGTACCTGTGCATCCGCCTTAGATTCTCTTTCTTCCGCACTGCATATTTCAGGTCCGAAATCTTCCGTTGAATCTGGTCCATATCTTTACGTTCCTCACCCGCTGCATTGACTTGCCTGGTGAGTTCTTCAAAAATCTCGGTTTTGCGCTGTTTACTGGTGTGTTTTGATCTTCTACCATATAGCTCATCAAAATGTAAGGTGAGCCCAGTAGCCAATGCCAGAGTTTGGGACTCAGCAAAACGGCCACCCAAGTGTCCTCTGCGCAAGTTGTGCCCTCTTCGGGGTGGTTGTGGCTCCTCACTGCTTGGTTGCAAATGGGGTGACATTCTGGCCTGGGGGGATGGAGGAGACCTCAAGGACTGGAGGCTGGCTGTTGATCTTACTGGACTTGGGAAGGGACTGGGTGTTCTTGGCTGGGTGGACCCTGAAGTTGCAGGTGTAGATGTGGCATAGGGTGAATGCATGCCAACCTGTGCCGGAGGATAATGTGGGCGAGCAAGAGAGGGTGTTGGCGACCTTGAGCTGCTGCTGTGGCTCTGTGGGGCCTTGGAGGTGGTTGGCTGGGTCTGTGGGCCCTTGGAGGTGGTTGGCTGGGTCTGTGGGGCCTTGGAGGTGGGTTGCTTGGCCTTAGTTTTTGAGCCACGTGCGGGGGGGAGGGGGCCGTTGGCCTTTGGCGGCTTTTCGGGCTTCTGGAGCGTGTTCTGGTTTGGCCCCTGCGGCGCCTTGGGCCCCTGCTGCGGCTTCTGGACCGGGAGGTGGTTCGGCCCCTGCGGCGCCTTGGGCCCCTGCTGCGGCTTCTGGACCGGGAGGTGGTTCGCCCCCTGCTGTGCCTTGGGCCCCTGCTGCGGCTTCTGGACCGGGAGGTGGTTCGGCCCCTGCGGCGCCTTGGGCCCCTGCTGCGGCTTCTGGACCGGGAGGTGGTTCGCCCCCTGCTGCGCCTTGGGCCCCTGCTGCGGCTTCTGGACCGGGAGGTGGTTCGCCCCCTGCTGCGCCTTGGGCCCCTGCTGCGGTTTCTGGACCGGGAGGTGGTTCGGCCCCTGCGGCGCCTTGGGCCCCTGCTGCGGCTTGTGGACCGGGAGGTGGTTCGGCCCCTGCTGCGGCTTCTGGCCCGGTGTTTTTGGCCTTTGCCTATGGCCTTGGTGCCACGTGGGGGGGGTGATGTGGGGCAGGGTGGGGTGGGGCTTCGTCCCCTCTTACCCATCTGTGGGCCAGGAGTTTTAGCAGCCTTGGTTACCTTGCCCCTTGGTTGTGGTGGTGCTGCAACCTCCTTTTTTGCCGCAGCCTTGGTGGTAGCCCTTAGTCGGGCTTTAGGCTCTTGCGACCGTGTTTGCGGACCCACGCCCTGCTCAGCCTGCTTGCTCTGCTTCTTAGCTGGAAGTTTTCTTTTTGGTGCCATTTTGTGTGGACTCTCAAAGAGAATGAGCTGTGTGTGCAGGGACCTTTAAATAAGGTCTCCGGCGTGTGACGCCTACGCGTTCGCTTACGCGCACGTCCGGCCGTTCGCACGGCCGTGCGAAACCCGGAAACCGCTGGGGCCGTGCTTATCTGCTGCCTAGAAGAAGAAGAAAGATGGCGCCCACTATCTTCACCCGCCAACAAGAAGAGATAATCATGCTTGTAAGCGTCTTTTAACGACTTTGCTTGGATTGTTAATTGTTGCTCTACATGTTAAGGATGCGCAAAAAGTTATCTTTTTGTTAAAGCTTTGGTTCGACTACATGCACAACCAAGCGCACGCCACACACGTGCCAAACGACAGTGCTGCCATATTTGAAAGTTAACTTAGCCTAAAAGTGTGTGTGTGTATGTGTTCATGTGATTGAACCAAATAATGTATTGTTGCCTCTTCTACATATGCATTTCTGAGTTCTTGCTATGTTTGTTTTTTGTTTTGCAGACCATGCTGGAGCGCAGGTACGACTACCTGCCCAACTGGTTTGCCAAACGAAACGTCGCCCTGGAGATCATCTCGGAGATACAACACCAGACCGACACCACCTTCACCCACACACAGATCATGAAGCATTGGTCGGACCTGAAGCGACTGCACATGCCCCGGGTGCGGAGGTTTTTTGGAATCCATTTCCCAAGTAAGTACATAGCGCTTGCATGCAAGATGTAACTAGGACAGAATTTAGGCCTTTTATTTATAATGCCTTCTCTTTTGTAGTGTTGGAAATGGATTACAGAATTCGCCGCACCCGGAGGCGCCCAGGCCGACCAGTGCTGCATGATTCTGCAGCTGGGAGTGAAGGTGGTGGATCTCCAGGGCGACGGGCCGACCCCTCCTCTGTGGCCTCCTCAGACCAGCCCCTGGACCTTACCACAGAGGAGGGGCGGCACAGCGTGGGCAGGCAGTCGTACCCTGCCACGCATGCGGGATCCTCTGGTATGTCACTCTTCATGTCTACACCCAAACATATAATTGCTAGCTCCTGATATCACCAAACTGAATCCTTTATTCTGTCTTTGTAGATGTTTCTGTTGCGGGTGAAGTAGTGGGTGAGGAGGCAGCAGATAGGAGCCCACAAGACCCTGGAGAAGGTGAGTGATGTGACCCAGACTTAGCTAAAAACATTTGAGGACTGCGGAATCAGACATCCAAACTAACCATTTGGGCCATGTTTCAACAGGCACTTCTTCACAGCAGAGCCAGGAACCAGGACCTCAGGGTGTTGTCCCCAACGAGCCATCTCTCGGCCACCAACCAAGTAAGTAGTCATTGCATTATAAAGATTTCTGTCTAAATTCCCATGAACACCAAAACACATAATGCCCTAGTCAATGCCAATATAAGAGGGACCGGTGGCGACTGAATTAGCTTAATTAGTTGCCCAACTGTCCTGTGGCCACTGAATTAGCTTAATTAGTTGCCCAGCTGTCCTGTGGCGACTGAATTAGCTTAATTAGTTGCCCAACTGTCCTGTGGCCACTGAATTAGCTTAATTAGTTGCCCAACTGTCCTGTGGCGACTGAATTAGCTTAATTAGTTGCCCAACTGTCCTGTGGCCACTGAATTAGCTTAATTAGTTGCCCAACTGTCCTGTGGCGACTGAATTAGCTTAATTAGTTGCCCAACTGTCCTGTGGCCACTGAATTAGCTTAATTAGTTGCCCAACTGTCCTGTGGCCACTGAATTAGCTTAATTAGTTGCCCAACTGTCCTGTGGCCACTGAATTAGCTTAATTAGTTGCCCAACTGTCCTGTGGCCACTGAATTAGCTTAATTAGTTGCCCAACTGTCCTGTGGCCACTGAATTAGCTTAATTAGTTGCCCAACTGTCCTGTGGCCACTGAATTAGCTTAATTAGTTGCCCAACTGTCCTGTGGCCACTGAATTAGCTTAATGACCTGTGGCCACTTCCTAACCTTAATTCCTGTCATTAATGACATCTGTGCATTATAGTTAATTTGTTTATTAAAATACATTAAATCCACAGGTGAGAAACATGTATTGTTCTCGGAATAATTTGTTTGTCTGATTTTTTGGCAGGGACCACAAGACAGCGACTTGCTGATATGAATCGGAGGGTCCTTGAGTTGGTGGCCGATCTGCAGGCGATGCGGGACACGTTGGGGACAACAGAAGAGGAAGACTAGTGTCCTGGTTCCTGGCCCTGTAGATTTGTAAATAGTTTGATTTGTACATAGTTTTATTGGTTAAACACCCAAGTTTTTTGTATATAGTTTTATTGTTTTAAAAAAGGTTTTTAGTGTATATAGTTTTTAAAGTTTTTACCAAATAATTAGTGTATATATTTTTAACAACAAACAAACAATTTGTATATAGTTTTTAAATTTTTAGGGCCAAAGTTGGGCCAAACATTTTTACCAAAAATGGCAATTGAACAATAAATTCACAAAAAGGAAAAAAACATGTTGTCCCATTTATTTGCACACATACATTTAACAAAAACAAGGGGCCAATGACATATTTGAAAAGCAACATTGTGATGTCCCTGAAGTGATTTGGGTAAGTTTTAGGGACCTAAAATGGAAGAAGAAACAAGGCGCTAAGTGATTTGGGTAAGTTTTAGGGTGTGAAAAAGGAAGAAGAAACAAAGCGCTAAGTGATTTGGGTAAGTTTTAGGGACCTAAAATGGAGGAAGAAACAAGGCGCTAAGTGATTTGGGTAAGTTTTAGGGTGTGAAAATGGAAGAAGAAACAAAGCGCTAAGTGATTTGGGTAAGTTTTAGGGTGTGAAAATGGAAGAAGAAACAAGGCGCTAAGTGATTTGGGTAAGTTTTAGGGTGTGAAAATGGAAGAAGAAACAAAGCGCTAAGTGATTTGGGTAAGTTTTAGGGTGTGAAAATGGAAGAAGAAACAAGGCGCTAAGTGATTTGGGTAAGTTTTAGGGTGTGAAAATGGAAGAAGAAACAAGGCGCTAAGTGATTTGGGTAAGTTTTAGGGTGTGAAAATGGAAGAAGAAACAAGGCGCTAAGTGATTTGGGTAAGTTTTAGGGTGTGAAAATGGAAGAAGAAACAAGGCGCTAAGTGATTTGGGTAAGTTTTAGGGACCTAAAATGGAGGAAGAAACAAGGCGCTAAGTGATTTGGGTAAGTTTTAGGGTGTGAAAATGGAAGAAGAAACAAGGCGCTAAGTGATTTGGGTAAGTTTTAGGGTGTGAAAATGGAAGAAGAAACAAGGCGCTAAGTGATTTGGGTAAGTTTTAGGGACCTAAAATGGAGGAAGAAACAAGGCGCTAAGTGATTTGGGTAAGTTTTAGGGTGTGAAAATGGAAGAAGAAACAAGGCGCTAAGTGATTTGGGTAAGTTTTAGGGTGTGAAAATGGAAGAAGAAACAAGGCGCTAAGTGATTTGGGTAAGTTTTAGGGTGTGAAAATGGAAGAAGAAACAAGGCGCTAAGTGATTTGGGTAAGTTTTAGGGTGTGAAAATGGAAGAAGAAACAAGGCGCTAAGTGATTTGGGTAAGTTTTAGGGACCTAAAATGGAGGAAGAAACAAGGCGCTAAGTGATTTGGGTAAGTTTTAGGGTGTGAAAATGGAAGAAGAAACAAGGCGCTAAGTGATTTGGGTAAGTTTTAGGGTGTGAAAATGGAAGAAGAAACAAGGCGCTAAGTGATTTGGGTAAGTTTTAGGGTGTGAAAATGGAAGAAGAAACAAAGCGCGAAGTGGTTAGGGTAAGTTTTAGGGACCTCAAGGGAAAAGGCAGGATAGCGCGAAGTGGTTAGGGTGAGCTTTAAGGGACCTCAAGGGAAAAGGCAGGATAGCGCGAAGTGGTTAGGGTGAGCTTTAAGGGACCTCAAGGGAAAAGGCAGGATAGCGCGAAGTGGTTAGGGTGAGCTTTAAGGGACCTCAAGGGAAAAGGCAGGATAGCGCGAAGTGGTTAGGGTGAGCTTTAAGGGACCTCAAGGGAAAAGGCAGGATAGCGCGAAGTGGTTAGGGTGAGCTTTAAGGGACCTCAAGGGAAAAGGCAGGATAGCGCGAAGTGGTTAGGGTGAGCTTTAAGGGACCTCAAGGGAAAAGGCAGGATAGCGCGAAGTGGTTAGGGTGAGCTTTAAGGGACCTCAAGGGAAAAGGCAGGATAGCGCGAAGTGGTTAGGGTGAGCTTTAAGGGACCTCAAGGGAAAAGGCAGGATAGCGCGAAGTGGTTAGGGTGAGCTTTAAGGGACCTCAAGGGAAAAGGCAGGATAGCGCGAAGTGGTTAGGGTGATCTTTAAGGGACCTCAAGGGAAAAGGCAGGATAGCGCTAAGTGGTTAGGGTGAGTTTAGTGATGGAAGTGAAATTATGTAGGCGAGCACTTTAATGAGAGAAGTTTGTAGTGCGCAGGCACAATATCGTAAGAATTTCGTCTGGCCAGATATTTTAGGAAAAAATGAAGCAGGATGTAGCGGGAAAATGATAGGATTCGTGTGAGGATACGATGGGAAAAGGGCAAAAACGAAAGGCTACGTTGGTAGTTGTGAAAAATGAATCTGAACATTTTCGATGAAAAATGACAGCCTCGTCTGCGTACTCTGGCATACGAGCACACGGACGCGCTACGGAAGGTTTACGAAGCATGCATAGAATCGCTCGAACGTTCATGCGAGAGCAGGAAATTTTGAAAATCTTACGACGTCGGCACCAAAGCGAAAGTTTTTTTGTGTCTCTCTGAATCGAGCCTTATGACTATGGCTATTTCTGGAGAATATTTTATTACTTACGTTTCGACCTTTGTGCAGTACTGTGACATAATATCAAATATATACTGATTAACTGGCACAGAGCCGCTACACCATCCCTCATTTTTACATCAAGCCTAAAAACAACACAATGACAATGTCAGTAGCTTGTATTGGTAAATATATTTATATGCATCTAAAATAAGATAAAACAAATATCATTTATAAAATATATAACTGTCTTGCATAAAAGTGCTATGCTATGGGAAGACCACCAAACATTTCAGGGACATATTGTGTTAGTTAAACATATAAATGCCCAATGTCCTATTGGGCATCTATATTATAAAAAAAAATCCCCCTTTAAAGTGGACTAAAGCCCTTTGGGCCAGTCCCTGGATTCTAAGAGACTGCATCCCAAGCTGGGGGTGGCAGCACACATGGGGTAATGGCTAGCAGGTTTGTCATGTCACCTGGCAAATTTTAGATCAGCCAATCAGAAATCTCAAATTTGAGGGGTGGGCTTGGCTACGACAGCAAAAATAATAGTAATAATAATAAGAAGAAGAATAATTGTTACTTTTAAGCTTTAGTTACCTTTAAGCTCTTAATGCCATTCACTGTAACAGAAAGCATGATTTACTTACTACCCTGTGCTAAACATTTTGTCGGGTTTCAATTGAAGAACAAATGATGATGCGCCCTCAGATGACAGCTGAAAGTGGCGCTGGCCTCCACGCTCCGGACCTGCAGGTAAGTGTTTGCTTTTTTTTTTAAATGCCGGCATGGTGGGAGCGGGCCGGCCGGTTCCGCTGACAGCGGAGCCGGCCGGCCCGCAAAAATGCCTTTTTTTTTTTTTTAAATGCCGGCCGGCCGGCCCGCTCCCACCATGCCGGCATTTTTGATGGGGAACTTCGTAAAGGTTCGATTGGGCCGAACCCGTATTTCTTTGTGAAATTCGGCGAATCGGCCGAATCGAACTTTTCAAAAGTTCGCTCATCTCTAGTGGACATGATTAATTTTTAAATTTTTAATGCATAGATGCCCATTGTATGCTTGCACACACATACGAATTCGTCCTCCGCATTTAACCCATCCGTACAGTGAGTGTACACGTGCCCGGAGCGGTGGGCTGCCCTAGTTACGGCGCCCGGGGAGCAGTTGGGGGGTTAGGTGCCTTGCTCAAGAGCACTTCAGTCATGTCCCAGGACCGGGATTCAAACCTGCAACCCTCCAGTCTCAAGTCCGCTCCCCTTACCTCTAGGCCACAACTAGAATCCATTGAAATTGTTTGTGTGGCGATGTCAGTGGGCGGCGACGGACGCAGATAATGTATCTTTGTGTCTATGTATTTATGTCAGTAGGAGACAGCTGTAGTGCGGGAGCTCTGTGAATGTAATGTTTGTTTTTTTGGGGGGGGGCATGCAGCACACTGCCTGTAATTGGAATGCCACACACACTGCCTGTAATTGGGATACCTCATACTGCCTGTAATTGTGATGCCTCACACTGCCTATAATTGGGATGCCTCACACTGCCTATAATTGGGATGTCTCACACTGCCTGTAATTGGGATGCCACACACTGCCTGTAATGTGGGATATCGCTCACTTCCTGTAATTAAGAAGTCTCATACTGCCTGTAATGTGGGATGCCACACAATGCCTGCAGCTCCCCAGGGCACCACCCAAGCCCAAATAGGTTGATATTGTAGTATCTGTCTCTATATCATGGTCATTCCTGCCTCAGCATGCTCAGTAACATTGGTGATCTGGAAAATTCTAAAAAAAAATCCTAAACTGCCAGACTGCCCCCTCCCCCATTTTTGATAGCCCCAGCTAAGACATTTCATTGTGCACTGAGTATGCTATTGGGCCCTATGAAACCCATATATGCTCCTGTTTATAATGTTAGCATTGTAGGCAGACGACTGTATCTAAAGCTAAAGCTTATGTAATCAATCCGAATTTTGATTGGACCTCATTTGCACATGTAAAAGAAAAGCTGGGAGCTTTTTGCTATTTCTAGACCTAGGAGCTGACTGAAGCCCACCCCTGCATCACACTGTTTGAGACACACCATTCACTGTGTGTACATGAGGAATACCTTCTTGCTTATTTTCTGCTTCTTAGTTCACTGCCAAAGTTCACTAACAGAAAAAGTAACAAATCTTGTTATATTGGAGAACAAGAGACTGCCTCCCCCCTTCTTTCATAAAATGAATGTTACGATCCTAATCTGTGATTTACAGAGATGATAAAAAAACTGGGAGGAATTGCAGTATAAGTATATATATAAGGTATAAATATATATATATATAAACACGTTGAATAGGTCAGATCTTTCAAAGGGAGACAAATAAGAAAGACGAGGGACAGGGAGACATGGACTCAAAAGAGGGACAGTCCCTCCAAGTGAGGGCCAGTTGGGAGGTATGTATAATCCCCTACTTGTCAAATTGAGATGCACAGCCCAGGAATCATGTCAAATGACAATGAGAAATCAATAGAACAGTGCACCCATGACGCAATGATTGATCTATATAACGGAAAAGGTCCAGACTGAAGGAAAACTCCCTTTTGTAATTTTTTGGGTGTTCTGCCTTATTGTTTTCCTCTTCTGGAATGTAAAATAAACACGTGCCCCCAGACCTGTGATCTACTTATCAGCATGAGATTTCCGAATCCAATCAGATGATTAGCAAGCCAGAGCGAGGACGTTTCTAAAATGTACATCAGAACAACACGTTGATATACAATGCTAAGGTAAACACATTGTTGCTAGGGAGAACTGTTTTCTTTTATAACATAGAGTTGCAAACACAGAAAAAGAAAAAAATAGAATAGATACACTCAGCACCTTGAGCACATCATATCGACAAACTAGATTGGAAACAAGTTCTGATGCAGAGAGTGGCCTGACACATGCAGGTCTGGCCATCTGTATGTAGATGAGGAGCAAGAGTCTTTTTCTTGGCCGAGGACGATGGTGTATTCCAGCATGGGATGCCATCAGGCTTCACATGATGGTGGCAGAGTTTTTTTACAGTTTGGGGCTCCCAAGTGCCTGACAGTAACTGGTTCTAAAGATCAGAGCCAGAAAATGCAAAAATACAAAGGATAGGTGTCAACATCCAAATCGCGTGCTAAAAGTGATCTGTGGTTTCCTTTTTCACAAAACGGCTTCCTTAAAAGGCCATTCGTTTCCTTAGATATAAAAATGTCTCACATCTACCACAGTTTTCTCTTTGTGTAGGGTTATTGAAATAATAATTCCTGAACTGTGGTTTTTGGTAGTAGGCGTGATGAAGCTTCCATTGTTTTGAATGGTCCGATGAACGTTTAACAAAACAACGGATGACTTACATGCCATAAAGATCTCCAGCTCAGTGGGCTGATTCATGCCACAGCTTTTTCAGAGCAAATTTGGGTCACAAAGGCAAGCGATCAAGGTACTAGGAATTGGCACACAACTGTCTCTTGAAGAAATTCAGGTCCTAGAATATCACACAGAAGGCAACTGTCTATCCAGGCTTGAACTGGCCCGCATGGTTACTAGGGAATCCCCTATTAGGCTCCTGGAGTGTCAAGGCACAGGAGTAGCTAGGCTTTCTGGCACCCAAGGCAAAGATTCAAAATAGTGCCCCCACCTGTTCTCAGGCCCCCCATTGGGACCCCCCTAACCTGCTGCACCCGGGGCAAGTGCCCCCCATGCTCCCCCCTAGCTGCGCCCCTGTGTCAAGGTAAGCAGCACAGGAGTCTGTGTCTGCACTGGCAGAGGAACTTCAGCCACATCCTGGATGCGTCACTACTTTAGCCCCTACCTGTCTGGCTCAGGCTGGCTATCTTAAAGAGGATTGGATCCCAGGATTTTCACTGGGTTGCTTGCTATGGCTTGCTAAGTCCAATCTATGTGCTGCCCAGGGGGTTCACACAGTGGGGCATCCTTAATCAAGATGATCTGTTCCTGAAGAACAAAACCCAGGATAGCAAAAATCCTGGGTTTTGTTCCTCTTTATGTTGGCCAAGCCTGAGCCAGACATCCATAAGTTATGGCTCAAAGTAGTATCTGTAACACTTCAAGACTCCTGCAGTACAAATGGCCACATATAGATCAATAATGTATGTAAATAGGACCTAAAGTGAAAGTGAAATTAGTGCCCCCTCCACTTTCCTCCCTGGGTACTACTACTACCTTAAAGAGAAATTTTAGTCAGACCCGGTGTCTGATTTGGTATGCCCCACTGTGTGAACCCCTCTGGATCCCCAGTAAAACATACCTGACCCCCGATGGTGCATGTGTGGGCCACGGCCACGATCCGCTATACCTTTAGCCAGGCACGTGCCCATGCCATATCTGCCCCATCCCCGTCCCCAACCCCCAATGGGCCCTGGAACAATTGCCTCTGATGAAAGCGATCCCTGGTGCTAAAAAGTTTGGGGACCACTGATTCAGGCCATAAAGAAAACTGAAAATCATACAAGGAGCCCAGCCATCACTATAGGCTATAAGGGACTCAGACTCAATATAAGCTATATAGAGTCCAGCCCCCTCTTTAACTTATCTATGATGGCTTGACCCCTACAGAACTTTGAATTGGGCCCCAAGGCCAATCAGCCTGAGGGAAGGGGGGCAGGCAGCCTCATTAAACAACGCCAGCAGCAGAAGTGTGGCAGCCTGGGGGGGTCAGGTCAGGGTGGCCATTAAGACCATTTGGCCAGGGGTCCCCTCTTCACAGGTAGGCCCCTTTGGCCCCATACTGGAGTCTTGGCTCTCCTGCCCTGATGGCTGCTCTGCCAGAAAGATCCAGGGCACATTATCCAGCATGCCTCCCACCAATGTTGGCAGGTGGCATGCCAGCCATCACTACCCTGTGAAGTAGTACAGAGGTTCTTGGCCCCCTTACCAATTCACACAAATTAAAAATAAATGTAAATAAAATAAAAATAATTCACCATTGATGCTGCTTTTTCCTTCATCGGTCCTTCACTGGGCAACATCCTCTCTGCAGGTCCCATGGGTCAGGGGCTCCCTTCCATCTATGTACATCTGTAGATGTGTGCCAACTAAGACCCCTGTTTTCAACTAGATTATATACATGTTATAGAATTAGCTTTGGATCCCTCTTGGATTTTATTCTAAATCAGTAGCCATACAGGTTTTTCTACATGTGTATGGTGATAGCTGAATGAACACTGCCTTTCCATTGCCTGTCTAAAATATTTAGGAATTCTTCTGTCCAAAAAGGAGGATGGTTTAGGAGCTTCTGATGTGACACGATATGGTAGAGCTACTTATACTGTGAGAGTTGTGGATTAGAAGACTAACCCGACTACAAAAGGGTAAAAAAAAAGACACAAGGCCGCATCCCCTGGGTCCGCGCGTTCTCCTGTGGCCCATTCACTTGAATAGTGGGGGCGGGACTGCGCACAGAGCCGGGGGATGCGGCTCTGTGATTTTCATCCAAGATGGCAGCGCCCAGGATCCAGAGTGCTGCAGGAGTGGCAGTGGCCCCTGGGTAAGGTATGGGTTTTTTACTTTGTAATGCCTCTGCCCTGCCCCAGCGCCAGGGTATGGTGGCAGGTCAGGGGTCATAGTTGATTGAAGTTCCATTTAATAATTTAGCTGTACCATCTGAAAACTGTCTATGTCCTTTTTTCAAAAGTTGGCTCCAAAACTGTTCTATATTTAAGCCATGGGACTTGGAGTGAAATTCAACAGGTTCTCCCCAGGTGTTAAAACTGTGGCCAGTTCTCTGAGAACTGGAAGAAGCTGAATTGTCTTCTCATCTGCGGCTGATTGAATACAGCACAGTACAGTAGGTAGTATAATCCCATAATATTGCTTCAACACATTTTAATAGTATTACATTATTTTTTTTTACATTCCATAAGTGTGTTAGATGCAGCGGCAGCTGCATGGCAGTGGATGCTGCTGCTTAATTATGGATCAGTACTCCAGTGACCTTGGTGCAAAACCTTGAATTTAACTTAATAAAATATAATGAGCCAAATATCTGCCAAAGTTATTATTTCAGTAAGATATCACTATTCCTAAAAGTTTTATTAATTTGGCATATGTTAGTGTTATCTGCAAAAATCACCACAAGTACACTTCCTATTCCATCCTCTTTAAAGGGGAACAAAACCTTGACTTTTCTGGGTTTAGTTCTGTGCCCCCAGGCCGAATCCCTGCATTAAACCTTCCTAGTTTACACACTAAAATTCTTCTTTCTCTGCTCCAACGGCGCATGCGTGGGTTCACGTCCAATCAGAGCCCTTTGCCTTGACTACATAATTCGGCAAAGGGCTTTGATTGAGCTGCCCACTGAAATGACGTAATTTGGTGAACGGCTCTTATTAGAGTGAATGGGGAGCAAGAATGGCCGTATCTCCTGCTGGCCCACGCTCACCCCCCGGCCTGTATGGCTAGAGTGGCAGTGCGCGCACAGCCTGAGGATTCAGGGATGCGGCTCTCTCGCTTCCCATAGTAAACAATCAGAGCAGCTGCCTGTGCATCCCACGTTGGACCGGGGATTCCAGGTTGGCCGCTGGTATATTTGTTCAGCTTTAAATACTGGTAGTTATCTACTCATGAGTATATGATCCTCCCTATGCCCTGTTTTTTCATCTTCTGTGCCAGAATATATATAGATATATATATATATATATATATATATATATATATATATAATGACATTTGGCGACATCTAGGTCTTGGAAGTTCTCTACAAAAAAAGTGTGTAACACTATAACATTATTTATAAGCATAAAACACTTACAACAACAACAGTACAGTTCTGCCCATGTCTATGGGATCTTAACCTACAGCGGCACTATAAACCAACACAGCCTAAATAAGAATGCTTGTCACTGCGAATTATATGGCGCTAGTGATAAATTAAACGCAGGCTGGTGGCCCAATCACTACTGCCTGATTTTTTTTTTTGACAAATTGCACACTGAGTGCCGCTGAGGCAAAAATATTGGTGCCGAGTGGTATTAACAGGCACTGACGCTTGATAAATCAAGCTCCCTGTTTAAAGAGGAACACTGGGGGAAGTTAAAACCCCCAAACCTCACCGATCTGCTGCCCCCCCTCTGGTTTTACTCACCTCGCCAGGGCATCCATCTTCTGGGACCCTCAGATTTCGGGCGACCTCCTGACGGACGTCAGCATCCCATTAGTCACTGTGCGTCACCCCTGATCTCATGCGGTTGTGCAGTGCCCATGAATGGGATGAAATGGAGCCGCCCGAAATCCCGCAAGACTTTGCGGAGCTGCGAGATCACCTTGCTCGACTAAGCACGACTAAGGCTGTGCTTGTCAGTTAGCGACGGCTAAGCGGACGGTGTGGTGAGCTTTGAGCCCTGAAGCATCTAGATGCGACATCCAAAGGGTAAGTAGGGATCGATGGGGGAGGGAATCGGCCCCTTTTTATTTTAGGGTTGCAGAAATTTTTAGGTAAGGTTCTGAATTGAGATAGAGGCATTTTCTACAAATTAATAAACCGCAACCTCCTTATTTTCTAACATTTATGGTGGGGAATAAGGTAATATTGAATAAATAACTCCCTAAAATCTTCTGCACCACCTATACGCAGTGAGCACAAGGTAAGCCTATGCATATTAAACCAAAGAACACCCAGGAAACCACCACCCCACAATGCCGCCACACAACCGAAACAATGACAGATTTCATATAAAGTTCACACAGTGACACCATGAAGTAAACCTATAGACAAAGACTACAGTTAAAGTGGACCAACACCCAGGATTTTGACTATCCTGGGTCTTGGTCCACTTCCCCGCTATGTGAAACCCCGATCGCTGGTAAAAACTCACCTCACCCCGCTCCTACGGCGCATGCGCGGCCACTCGTCCAATCAGCGCACACAGAGCCGCTGTGGTATGCGCATCCAAGCGACGTACAACCATAGCGGCTCCGAACACGCTGGCGGCCGCATCTCGCACTTCCCTTTAACAGGGAGCGCGCCCGTGCTGGCCATTCACAAATAACCATCGCGGGCACGCGCCCTGCTAGAGAGAAGCGCGAGATGCGGTCGCGGCCCACGCATACGCCGTTGGATCGGGATCAAGGTAAGGTTCCTGGGCGTCCTGGGGGGTTTCACACAGCGGGGCATCCCGATTTTGGATGCCCCGTGGAGAGGGATCGGATCGCCCGAGAATCTTATCGATTCCCGGGCCGATTCGGGAGGGTGTTGGTCCACTTTTATTAAAGTAGATCAAAACCCACCGAACTTGTGAAATACATTTGGCCATAGCCCCTGCTGATATTTCCTTCTTAGGGTGTAGAACTAGAAATTACATTTTTTCGAATCATCCTGGAACACTGTTTGTTTTTGCTGTTCCTCGGTGTAAGATGGCAGGCAATCAGTCATTGCATTGGGCATTGGTGTGGCAATGACATCATTGCCACACACAACAATGGCAATGAAGGGAGGAGGCAGAGCTTTACAGCTAAAACAAGGGTCATTATCTGGAATTAGAGTGACTAGGTGCACTAAAAATTGGCAAAAGCTGCTCTTCATGGGGGGAGCAATTCAGGGGATGCTAGTTAAAATTTTTTGGTCTGCTTTAAATTATCCAAAAATGTCTCACACAAAGTGATGGAGTTGCATTACAGAGCCATACTCACCTGTACTTCTAACCTGTACCCCCCCCCCCCCCAAAAAAAAATGTGTCCATTATTTTCTATGGGCCTCTTGACTTATTCACATCTCTGTTGAACATTTTGCCCACGCTAATGCAGCTCATAGACATCTATAGGCAGCGCATGTAAACAAATAAGCAAATACTATACCATGAATAAAGGGGGGTGGGAGCAGCTCAATCACTATTTATACAATATTATTATTATTATTCAGGGCCTGGGAACTAATTTACCGCCCAGTTTAACCCTCTCACTACTATACTCTCTACTATACCATGACCTAACCACAGACCAACAAAGTCTTAAACCAGTTAATTAATTTGCACCAGTGCATTATTGTAGAGTCTACAGTTCTGGATATAGTATAAAAAAATAATGAAAATCTCAATTTAATACTAATAGTTATGTGCCAAAAGCAGATATCTAATTTACTCTAATAGATTGATAAATGCCTTATGTACAGGGCAGTTTCTAGGTAAATTAGCCCTCAGTACAGGATGGGAAAAATTCAACCCCCTCCTCACCCCTCCTATGGTGGTGATGTCCCATAAAAGTATGTGCCATGCTGTGCCTCTACCTTAGCAGCAGGTAGTGCCTTCTACTCTCAATATGGGGGGATGAGGGACCTGTCGTATGGCCCACACCACTAACAAGTCCATTCCCTCTGGCCTGACATAGCTAGGTCATGCTCTGCACTCCCCACTGGACTGATCAGGGCAAAAATGTCTGTGGCTGTGACTCCCATACCTAGGATGATGACTGGCCCGTCCCCTCCCACCTAAGCTGAATGAGGTTGCACCTGTTGAAACCATTGGCAAGGGCATTGGCCTCACTGGGCACAGATGCCCTCTCACCTACAGCTTCTCCTCTACTCCTGGTCGGTTATAGGGGGCAGATTCAGAACAGACACAGGGGACAGACTGGCAGAAGACATAGTAGACACAGGATGCAGATTCAAAGCAGACACAGAGGACAGGCTGGCAGCAGACACACCAGTAGAAGCCCAATTCTGTGAGTGGAACACCCATGGTCCAGTGCCGGTTGCAGGACAGCAGTTGAGGCTGGCCCTCCCTTATCATTTGCAGGACAAGGAGCACCAAAATCCCCACTACCACCTGACACAGCACTATCAGCACCCTCCACAGAATGGATGGCTAATGAAGCATCATACTGAGCTAGCATCAGCTCTTCACACACCTGCTGCACACCAATGCTAAACACCTGGTGAACTGCTCCATACACAGATGTTACATTCACCGGTTCCGTGGCCTGGGGTAAAAATGTAGCCGGTGAGTCCTCCACTGGCGTCTCCACCACGTGGTGAGCCTCCTCCATGACCTGGCCTGAGCGCTACATGGTCTTAAAGCACTGCTCATTGTTGTATTTCTCTTGAAATGCTTCACTTCTTTCCTTCATTGACTTAACCAACCTCTCCTCCTCCCTCCAAATCTGGCGATTCCGACTTGGCAGTGTGGTGATCCGACCCTTCTGACATCCGCATGCTTCTTCTTGAAGTTTCTCCTCCTCCTTAGCCACAGCAATAAGATTATTGCAAACATGCTTTGAAAAAGCCGATAAATTCTCACTGGGCTGGGGCACATTGGTGGAAATAGCGCCGCTGGTAGATGGAGTCACAGTCCTCTGGTAATCACAAGCAGTTGTGTAGTATGGCTCTCACACCGGATTACCCTAATAGATTGTAAGCTCTTCCCCCTCCTGTATCCTCCCTTATACCCTAATAGATTGTAAACCCTGATCCTTCCCTTCAGTGTCATCCAATATATATTAAAAAGGAACATAGGAGGCATTGAAGTCTAAAAGGCTCCAGGGCCGTCCGAGTTCCACCCCTTCGGACATTCCAAATTGGGATGCCCCACTGTGTGAAACCCCCCAATTGCTAGTTTCACTCACCTGGAGCCCTCGTCACGTCTGTGTGCTCCGGACGCATCCATGTGCATGCGACCGGTCTTTATGAATGGGAGGCGCAGGCAAGCCACGGCTGCAAAGTGGGCGGGGGATGCTGCTGGTGGCACCGCTCAGCTCCCTTCGGTGCTTCTCCACTTTCTATTCCCTCATGTATACCCTAATAAATTGTAAACTCCTCCGCCTTTTATATACTCCCAATACCCAATATATGGTAAAGTCTTCTTTCTTCTATAGCTTTCCTTATGCCTTAATAGTATTGCAAGCTCTTGCACCTCATATATTCTTCTTTTATCTTAAAGTGGCCCAATCACTGGTAAGTCCGGCCCTGGAGTCTAAAAAGCCCCTGGGGCATACCCATTTGGGATGCCTAACTGTCTTAGCCCCCCACATCCCCGGCATCCCTGCAGCTGTGCGCAGAGAAACTGGGAATGCGGCTACCCACACTCCCTAGTCCTCTCTGTCTAAACCAATGCTTTTTGCCCTGCATTAGTATGCCAAGCACAAAACAGTGATCGGACAAGAGCCGTGCAGTGGGAACAGTGGAAAGGCAAATGGTTTCACACGGTGGGACGTTCTGAATCAGGATGCCCAAAGTAAGAAGACAAATCACCGGGATAGTCATAATTGGTCCACTTTAATAAATGATAAGCTTTTTCACATTTTGTCTTATACCTTAATATGTTGTAAGCTTTTCTACCTTCAGTCTTTTTCTTATACCTTTATAGACTGTAAGCTCTTCCACCTTTGGTCTTATACCTTATTAGATTGAAAGCTCCTCTGTCTCCTGTATCATCCTTTATACCCCAGGAGATTATAAGCTTTTTTACCATTCTGTATCCTTCCATATACTAATAACAGATTTCAACCTCTTCTAGCTTTCTGTAGTCTTCTTTAGACCATAATAGAATGTAAGCTCTTCTTCCGTCTGTATCCTCCTATATACCCTAATAAACTGGAATGCCTCTTGTATTCTGTCATATGCCCCAACAGATGGTAAACTCTTCCTTCTATATCCTTCATAATACCCTAATAGATTATAAGCGCTTCTAACATATGTATTTGTCTTCTTCCTTAATAGTTTGTAGTCTCCCCCACCCTCTCATATATTCCTCTTTAGTATACCTTAATAGATTGTATGCTCTTTGATTCGCTGTGTGAAGGGTCCTAACATTGTAGTTATGCCTCTTTTTCAACAAGCACAGGATGTCTGTGACAATCATATTACAATGATGCATGAACCTGATCGATATATACATTTTAAAGTACAGATTAAATTGAGACCTTTTCGTGTACAGCACGGCTCCCCCTTATAGTAAAATATACATTTCTTAAACTAATTATGATGCAATATTAAGAGCTTACCTGTCAGCAGAATTGTCACTGTCACTGTCACTGTCCTCTGAGTGGCGATGGGTATCTAGCGGTGATTAATTATCTCCAAGAAAATCTCTGCTCATTTCCTGTTGGGGAGGCGTGAAGATCATTTGATGGTTATAAATAGTTCTTCTCCTGGGACTGGCCTTTATTTCTTAAGAAATCGGTACTAAAAAGAATGATAGGGGATTTCTGCTACAATCTGTTTCTGTATTTTTATTGAGAGCCAGAGGGGTACATAGACACTTTGGATGATGAAGGGTCATTAAAGGGTCATCGTGTTCATGGTGGTTATGGACCCATCATGATGTGGGCAGTTTGGGGCCATCATGTAGTGGGTGTGACGTGATCATGTTAAGTGGTTAGACAGCCATCATGTTCAGAGGGCTTAATGGGCCATTGTGTTGATGGTGGTTAAAGGGGCCATCGTGTTGAGGTTGGTTTAAAGGGGCTCGCGTTGAGGGGGCTTACAGGGGCCATCATGTTGAGAGTGCTTTAAAGGGACCATCGTGTTGATGGTGGTTAAAAGGGGCCATTGTTTTGAGGGTGGTTAAGGGGCCATCATGTTGAGGGTAGTTTAAGGGGCCATTGTGTTGAGGGTGGTTTAAGGGGGCCATCGTGTTGAGTGTGGTTTAAGGGGGCCATTGTGTTGAGTGGGTTAAGAAGCCATTGTGGTGAGGGTGGTTTGGGGGCATGGTGTTGAGGGTGGTTAAAGGGATCCATTGTGTTAAGGGTGGTTAAAGGGAGGCATTGTGTTGAGAGTGGTTAAAGGGGGCCATTGTGTTAATGGGGAATTAAGGGAGCCATTGTGTTGAGGGTGGTTTAAGGGGGCCATCATGTTGGGTATAGCTAAGGGGCCATCATGCTGAGGGTGGATAAGGTGCCATCATGTTGTGACCCCAAACAGACAACACTTAAACAGATTATACAAATTTTACAAATTGTGCCGGGAAAGTGTCTTAACCAGTTTCTTTGGTAGTCAAGTTAAAGTTCACAATACACTGAATCTGTTCTCATTATTTCTCATATGTTTGCGCAGGGAACAGACAGTAAAAATTCAGGCACTGGCATCTCCACAAGCAATCTCCATCTTGGTGGGTATGGAGGACAATGACAAATATGCTAGAGTTCCTTATCTTCTAGTTGATCATCGGAGGGGGCACTATTATTATTGAGACATGAGAGTACAACCCAATTGGAAGGAGAGCCGTGCCCTTTTGAGCTTACAGTCTAAAGGTAAGGGTAGAAATGCAGGGAATGCATTTATTATGTATTGAGTTTGGTGTCATGTGCCCAGTGGAACTACTTAAAGCAGACCTTCAGCATGATTTAATGAAAAGCCTAAACCCTTAAAAAACTTTTCCATCATCTAAAATTAATATATTTTAAAATTTAAGTCACTTATTATTCTTTCCCCCACTGGGCTGCAACTCTGTCCAGGACTCTAGAATACGGCGCCACCATCTTTCCTCAGAATAATCACACATACTGAGGAGAGGAGAGTGGGATAAAGTGCAGGGTTATATATACAGAGCAGAGCTGGGGTCCGGAAAAGGACAGCAATCCCAGAATGCAGAGCGAGTCAGAAGACACTTCCTGTTTGCAGGCAGCCTGATGCCCCATGATCCGCCATCTTGGATGTTTAAAGGCTCATAACATGCAGTAGATGCAGTTAGGATGATTTTTAATGTGGGCAATCTGTATGTACAGGGTGTGGGAAACATATAAGATAGACTCTTATTCCGCTTTAAGCAAGGTTATATGCTAGCCTGAAGAGTTAGGTTTTGAGAGCAGTTTTGAAAGCTTTGATTTTTGGGGCATGTCATATTGAATGGGGGATGGCATTCCAGAGAAGAGGGGTGGCATGTGAGAAGCCCTGGAGATGGGAGTGACAGGAGGTGAACAGGGTGGAGGACAGGAGAAGGTCAGAGACAGAGCGAAGGCTGCATCTGGGTTCTTAGCATTGGATTAAAGATGAAATGTAAGGAGCAGCCTGGCTGGAGAGAACTTTGTAGGTAAGAGAATTTTAAACTGAATTCTCTGTGAGACTGGCAGCCAGTGGAGAGACAGAGAGGAGAGGAGAAGCACTGTGAAAGTGAAAGGATGAGGCAAGCAGCAGCATTCAGAATAGATTGGAGATGGGGGGGGGCCTCCGATCGCCCCCCCCAGGCTGCTTAGTCTTCAGGAGAGGGCTCAAAATGCCCTCTCACCCTGCCTTCCGATGGGCGCCGCCATCTTGACGACTAGCCCTTGGGGGCGGGGCTTATGACGTCACTCCCGAGTTTCGTCCCGGCTCTCCTCGGCTCAGCTGTCAGATTCCCTGGTGATCGCTGGTCAGAGCAGTGGAGGGGCAGGAGATGCTCTGATCCCCTGCCCCCCTCCTCTGGCCAGCGATCACCAGGCCAACTCTTCCCTTGACAGTACCTATGCATGTTGGGTATCGTTCTGTTCGGAGCATGTTGCTTTTTGAGATTTTACTTGCTTTTTCTTGTTTGCATATCATTTTTTTAGGAAAATGTGGCTTGATTCTTCCTTTTTATTCTTTTTTAGGGAAACTTTGTGCTACCAAAGAATACATTGAGGGATTACTTCCAGAAAACTAAGCCCACATAAACAAGCTTGGTACGCCTAGAAAGCTTGAGGCGTGTTCTTCCAGAGAATATATAGTTTGGGGGGGATATTTCAAATGTAAAGAGTTGTTTTTCTGGAAAAACTGCAAGGTGCGCATAGCGCATAGCGCAGTTGTATTTTATCTGAAAATCTCCTAAAGCTCTGTTTCAGTTTGGGGGAGTCTCCTGGGCAGGAAAGGGTGTCTACCAATACATATGTGGTACCGCTGTGACCGGGAGAAATTGGGGTTTCGCACGCAATAAAATTTTATTGAAAAACTTACATTTTTTTATTACAAAAAACACTATTGCAAAAAATAGATTTTTTTTATTTTTTTTGCACATATTTCACCAAAAAGTATTGAGAATACACTAAAAAAAAAAGGCCAAACAAGACATTTCATGTTGAAGCCCAGACTCTGTTGAAAACAACAATATATAATTTTCCTGGGAAATCCCAGGAAATCCTTTCAAAAATCACAGTTGAACATGTGTAGCGCAAGATAGTGAAACATGGTCTGGCAACAGAGGGTGACAAAAGCTGCAGGTAGGCTGGCAGCGAAAGGGTTAAACAAGTGTGGCACAGTACAAAACAATATTACACACTACTGTTGCTTGTAAAGCAACAAGCTTTATTAAGGGGAGTAGTAAGATAGGGAGCCAACAGTGCCCAAGTATAGGGGGTTCTGGTGCGTAGGCATCTCAAGGATGTCCCCTACTGTGGATGTTTTGGGGTCGTTCTCCACACTAGAGCAGGGGTGTAGGTTACAGGGACCCTGTAAAGATAGAGTAGGGAAAGTGTTAGGATAGGTGGAAACCTACTGCAAGTCCTAGGTTTATCCCCCTATAGGGCTGAGTGTGAGTTACTCATCAGGTAGTTGCCTGAGTTGGGATACAGTGTGGTACAGGGTGTTGGTGGGTTCCCTTTTCCTCTGATAATGTTGGAGGTCTCCCAGGGTGGTTCGGTGTCTCCTCAGTGACTTTGGTTCACACCAGTTCCTTTACTGCAAAACAAAAGGTAAAGTACAGGTTAGTCACGAACAGTACAAGAGGCTGGAGTATTAATTTCTCTTTTAAGTTCACTTACTCTTACCTTCCTCGAGCTCTCCTCTCGGTGGGGTCTACCGGCATTGACCAATGGTAACGGGCCTTCACATTCTCTGGTTGGGTTGCCCTCTATAGGAGTGTCTTTCCGCTGGGCGTCCCATGGCCCATGCACCCTGCTGGTCAGTCACAGTTATCGTCATCTGAAAGGGGGTGGTACTGGGTAGGGTCCCTGCTCTTCCTCTGGAATGGACTCTAGGTGTTAAAAAAGGCTGAGGCTTGGATTTGATTGAAGCAAGGTACTTTTATTTTTAAGTACTCGGAGGCATCCTTTCACAAAGTGATGAGCTGGGCAATGTCTGAGCCATTGGGGCATTATGTTTTATAACTATATCACTAAATGAATGTGTTTCATTGGCAAATACAATTCAGTTACTTGCATTCTATTGGTTAATAAAAATATATGTAAGATAGAAAGCAAATGATTTATTCGTTAGGTCATTAAGACTATTTTGACATGTGAACAAGATACAATAAACAAATCTGGTTTCGTAGACATAATTCAATTTGCTTCTGACAAGTAACCTTGAATTTTAGCTACACCAGCTGTTCTAAAATGCTTTATTACAGAAGAGAAAATAAGAATATATTTTAGATTTACATTTTAAAGTCAAACTCTACATAATCAGAACCAAGAGGAATATATTTCAATATAAAATATAATTCTAACATTCCCTCCTATTTGAAATGTCTTCTTATTTTTTTTTAATTTAGATCAATATTCCCATATTATTATGCTATAATTTCCATGTTTATCATCATCTGGACACTTCTTGCAAGGGGGTTTCTTCTGTGGGACCTAGCCCCTGGCAACATTATCATTCAACATCCTAGTCCTGGTCACTGTAGTGTCAAAAAATTTTTTTTATTATTTCTTGTATACAGCATCATCCACAAGTCACGAGTATAGTTGCTAAGATAGTAAGAGACATTAATACTGGTGAACCTAATCTGCTCCATTTTCCAAGCCAACTTCCAACAGACTTGAAAATGGGTAATTTATCCCAGAATTCTCTGATAGCTCGTCAGAAAGTTCTACCAACCCAGTTAATGCTTTAGTAATCCTTCCATCCGGAGCAGTGTTATTGGGAATGTAAGTGTAGCAATAGATCCCAAACATTTTACAAACCCCTCCCTTCTCAGCAAGCAACATGTCTAAGGCCATTCTATTTGCCATGCCATCAGTGATGTGGGTCCCAGTTAGTCTGCAATGCCCCTCACAGCATCCCTAGTGTAGTTGACATTCACAGTATGAGTACAATAGTTCTCTCTTAGTGTCCCAAGGTTCAACCCAACCCCGACCTTAGTGAAGTATGGTTACTTGGGTAAGCTTTGACAGGTGGGGGTAAACCTTTACCTTTAGATTTGGGGAATAAGAAAGAGAGATGTTTACACTTCTCAATCTGGGGAACAAAGGCTTGTTTATACAATTGTAGGATGCACTGCAACCCCTGTGGATCCCCATCATGGGTTATTTTAAATGGAGTGGCGCCTAGGTTTGGCCTAGCAGTGGAACAGGCTAAACAATCAGTTGCTCCTGTCGCTCTTGTATATACCATCCATTCCACCCAATTTCATTGCAGGTTTACTTTGGAATATTAAATTAGTATACTGTACTACTGGGCTTAAGGCCAAAAGGGGATCCTCAATAGCTTCCTTCCTTTAAGGTAATCAGTAATTTATTATGACTGGTTGATCTACACACTCTGAGGTGGGCTTCTTTATTATATTTAATCTTTGTTGGAGTCTTGTATCTGTATCTGTTATTAGTTTATACCCGTAGGTTGGTTCTGTATTCAACACAGCCTGTGACCAAGTTCTTATATATATATATATCAAATATATTTATAACTTTCTGTCAGTTTAGCAACTTCTCGTTTTGACCCACATGGGTCAAAACAAGAGAATGAGGGAGAATGAACATTTTGATAAATTGGTGTTGGTTTTTATGACATGCAATGCCATATAAAACAACCATTACTCCCAGGTACTGGACAAATATATTCTTTCCCTGCAATTTCTTTATCCAACCTAGGCTTCCCATAGCAGAAAATAAGGACATATGGCCTGATGCAGAGCCTCCCCCGATCTGAGCTTATTTTGTTCCGTTTTTCCTATGGCCCGTTTTGCTTACATTTGTCCCGGGGTTAAAATGTGATGCAGAGCCGACGTCGGGGGAGCTCCGTTAATGCTCCGTTTCTGTGTCTTCAATCGGGAAGGGTTTTTTTCCCCTCTCGGGGGCATGCTATTTCGTCGTGGCTTCCGTTCCCGTTCACACGGACGATCCGTTTTTGCCTCCATTTTAATGGGTTTCCAAACGTACCTTCTTGCCATCCGTTTCCGTTTTCACCCCTATTTTGATGTTTTTGACAAGTATACTTACATCTCCATGTATTTGCTGTTGTCAATCTGGGTCCACGCAAGCGCACATCCATAATACTCCCTAAACCTTAATCTATCCCACAAACTGACACGTAATCACATACCCAAACTTAACACACCAAATTCATTTTTCTTCTTCTTCTTCCTTGTCTTTTTTTTTGTTTTTTATATTCTTTATTTATTTAAGCAGTTTTACAGATATAATATAACAATCAGATGTGGTACAAATTATGGCAGAGAAAATAAGGGGAGGGGGGTAGAGAGAATCGGGCCACATGTCAGCATTATGCAATAATAACACAGAGCAGTTGTCTTTATACACATCAGATGTCACTTCATGCCTACCACTTCAGAACAACAATTAAGCACTTGGTGTGCTGGTAACTTCTCACATCATATAGGCTCCAGACATGGACTACTTGCTTCCAATACACAGGGGCCCGGGGTTCTCCCGTCCCGCTCCCAGACACAAGACAGGGTAGGATAACACATAAAGGGGTGGGGAGACTGGGGGAAGAAAGGGGAAGGGGGGAGGAAGTGAGGAAAGGGACCAGTGGGAAGGAGGCAAGTAAGATGCAATGCAGCTTTCCTTGTCATTGGGTATCGACACCGGGGGGTATTCGTGGGCTTCTCCCTTGGAGCCCGGCTCAAAAAGAGCTAACTCCACCAAAGCAGCGTAAACCCAACCCCGGGGACGATCAGCCATATAACGCCCTGAACCCCTCCGACTCCTGGAACACTAACCAGGACCTCCAAGTGGTCTTGAACTGTTCCTCTTTGTCGTGAAGCGACAGCGTAAGATCCTCCATCTCACATATACTGAGCACTTCACCTATCCAGTCCCTCACTGATGGAGCGCTATTTTGTTTCCAGCGCCTGGGGATCACCTGTTTAGCAGCATTGAGTAGGTGGACCCGCAATGATTTCTTGTACTTCCCAACTGGACGTTTCATTGAGTGGAGTAGAACCTGGGCCGGGTCGTTCTGCATATCCACCCCTGTGACCTGCGTGATAATGGGCAAGACCTTACCCCAAAATTCTCTGATCTTAGGACATGTCCAGAAAATGTGGAACATCGTATCGCTCTCAGTTCCACATCTCCAGCACTTTGGGTCCACTGTTGGGTACATCCTACTGAGCCTGTCTGGGGTGCAATACCAACGAGTGAGGATTTTATAATTCGTCTCCTGTACCCTGGAGGCCACAGAGGAATTATGTGCTAACAGGGAAATTTTCTCCTTCTCTTTCTTCCCCAGGGGTCTGCCCAGATCCCTCTCCCAGTCTCGCCAAAAGGTCGGGGGGGGCATCTCCACATTTATTAGTAGTGTGTATAGTCTTGAGATTAAGTGCGGGAACGGCTGGCCATCTAGGCAAATCCTCTCGAATTCCGTAGGGCACCTACTCAGATCCCTCCTAAACCCTATTTGGGAGAGGAAGGACTGGAAGCGCAGGAGAGTCCAAGGGTCCAATTTATCATTCTCCCATCTAGTTCTAAGGTCATCTAGAGTGACCCACCCCTCTCTGTTAATTAGATCCCCGCTTCGGAGCTGCTGCAGGCCTCCCCACTCTCGCAGGCCCGCTCCGAGTGGGCCCGCGTGTAACAGGGGGTTCCAGACTACCGGCAGCACCGGAGTGGGCCAGGGGGAAAACTCCGGCCGCTCTCTGTAATCCCTGAAAATCCCCAGTGTCGCCCCAATGGACGGATGAGCCCTCGTCTCTGGGGAGGAGGGCGACCTATTCCACACCAGTAGTTCTAGGTGAGCGGGTATCATAGCTGTTTCCAATTGGACCCATCTTTTAGTCGCTCGGCAATTCTGCCACTCACAAACTCTTTGCAGGTGTGTGGCTACCCAGTACAATCTCACTTCAGGCAGTGCCATGCCGCCTGCCTGTTTAGGTCTGCACAGCAAGTGGGACCTCAACCTCGCCCTTCTCCTACCCCAAACAAAACCCAGCAAGGCCCTATTGAGTTCCCGGAAGAAACGTTGCGGAATGCGGATCGGGAGAGCTTGGAACAGGAACAACAGTTTTGGGAGAATGGACATTTTAATGATGTTCACCCTGCCCATCCAGGAGAACGCAGGGCGGTCCCAGGACTCTAAGTCCGTCTTAATTTTCCGCGCCAAAGGCCAAAAGTTTAGGGTCAGAATCTTTGACAGCTGGCTGGGAAGGTGTGTGCCGAGGTATGGGATAGAGGTTCTAGCCCACCTAAATGAGAATGACTGTTGAATGTTTCTTACCGCTTCACCAGAAAGTGAGACGTTTAGGGCCTCTGACTTGTCGAAATTTATCTTGAGGTAGGACAGCCTCCCGTAGATCTCGAATTCCTTCATCAGGACTGGAACCGACAGCGCAGGGTTCGTGATAAAAAAGAGCATGTCGCCTGCGTAAGCAGCGACCTTGTGTGAGCCATCCGCCAAGTCCACCCCTTGAATGTCGCTGTTGCCTCTTACCCTACAGAGGAATGGCTCCAGCGATAAAGCAAAGAGCAAGGGAGACAGCGGGCACCCCTGTCGGGTTCCATTCCGGATGAGCACCGGGCCCGATTGTATGCCATTCACTCTGACTCTGGCCGATGGGGTGGTATACAAAGCCTCTACAAGCAGCCTCATCCCATCTCCCAATCCTATATGTCGGAGGGTCTCTCGGAGGAAAGGCCAACTCACCCTATCGAAGGCCTTCTCTGCGTCTGTAGACAGGAGCATGGCGGGGGTGTAGGATGTCTTAGCCCCGTGTATCACGTTAATGGCCCGCACCACGTTGTCTCTGGCTTCCCTTCCCAACACGAAGCCCGTTTGATCGAGGAGCACTATCTGTGCCACCACCGGGGCCAATCTATTGGCCAGGATTTTCGCAAATAATTTGAGGTCCGTGTTGAGAAGGGAAATTGGTCGGTAGCTCCTGCATGATAACGGGTCTTTACCCGGTTTAGGTATTAAGATATGGGCCTCTAGTTCCCTCCCCGAGAACCAACCGGGGGACTCCCGATCCATGATCGTGTTCCAAGCTCTCACCAAGCGGGGGCCCAGCAGTGTAAGAAATGATTTATAGTATTTGACGGTGTACCCGTCCGGGCCCGGGGCCTTTCCCGTTGGCGTGTGTTTTAGCACCTCGGCTAGCTCATCCGTGCTGATTGGGTCCTCTAGTGACTCAACCACTTCCCGCGGCAACACCGGCATCCCTGAGCCCTCTATATACGCCCTGACCCTCTCCGGGAGCGCCCGCTCGTCCCTCCCGCCGGCCAGGTCATACAACTTGGCATAATACGCCCGGAAGGTCTCAGCTATATTCTTGGAGGTATGTTGCTTCTGCTGTGAGCTGTCTATTATCTCTGAAACAAAATTTTGAGTGTACTGCTGCTTAAGGGCTCTCGCCAGGAGCGCGCCACTCCTATTCCCGTGCTCATAGTACCTGCCCCTGCATTTCTTAATCATGTACTTTGCTTTCTGCCTAAGCAATGCGTTAAGGGCCTCCCGCGCCTGCGTCAGTTCCCCAAGCACTTTTGCTGCCTTGGTATGTTTGTGAGTCAGCTCTAAACGCTTAATCTTATCCGCGAGCTGCTCCAACTGCTTCGTTCTTTCCCTCTTCAACCTTGATGCATGACTGATCAGGACTCCTCTGATGACACTCTTGTGTGCCTCCCACAAAAGCATAGGTGATACCTCTCCGTTATCGTTACTGCTAAAGTAAGCCTCTAGTCCCTCCCGAACCGCCTGGACTACCGCTTCGTCCTGCAGCAAGGACTCGTTGAGTCGCCAAGTCAGAGGGGGTGGGGGGCCTGTCGGTCAAGTTCAAATCGAGGGAGACCGGTGCATGGTCCGAAAAGGAGGTTGGAAGAATCCCACTATCCGTTGTCAAGCCCAGCAAGCTGTGCGAGACCCAGAAGTAGTCCAACCTGGTGTATGTCCCGTGCACCCTCGAGTAGAAGGAATAATCCCTTCCCGTCGGGTTCAACACCCTCCACGCATCAACTAGCTGCATGTCATGGAGCTTTTTCCTCAGGGATCTCAACGCCAAGTGAGAAACCGTGGACCTGCCCGCTGAGGAGTCCAATAGTGGTTCCATGGCCAGGTTAAAATCGCCTGCAAGGACTATTTCACCTTCAGCAAACTCCTCTATCTTAGTCAGTGAGTGTCTAAGGAACTGGACTTGTCCCTGATTGGGGGCATATAAGGATATCAGGGTGTACGTTTTTTGGCCAAGTATACATTTCACCATGAGGAGCCGCCCGGAGTCATCCCCCCAGGAATCCCGGAGGGTGAATGGAACCCCGCTCACGATCATGATCGGGTTCCATTCCAGATGAGCACCGGGTCCGACTGTATGCCATTCACTCTGACTCTGCCCGATGGGGTGGTATACAAAGCCTCTACAAGCAGCCTCATCCCATCTCCCAATCCTATATGTCGGAGGGTCTCTCGGAGGAAAGGCCAACTCACCCTATCGAAGGCCTTCTCTGCGTCTGTAGACAGGAGCATGGCGGGGGTGTAGGATGTCTTAGCCCCGTGTATCACGTTAATGGCCCGCACCACGTTGTCTCTGGCTTCCCTTCCCAACACGAAGCCCGTTTGATCGAGGAGCACTATCTGTGCCACCACCGGGGCCAATCTATTGGCCAGGATTTTCGCAAATAATTTGAGGTCCGTGTTGAGAAGGGAAATTGGTCGGTAGCTCCTGCATGATAACGGGTCTTTGCCCGGTTAAGGTATTACCGAGATATGGGCCTCTAGTTCCCTCCCCGAGAACCAACCGGGGGACTCTCGATCCATGATCGTGTTCCAAGCTCTCACCAAGCGGGGGCCCAGCAGTGTAAGAAATGATTTATAGTATTTGACGGTGTACCCGTCCGGGCCCGGGGCCTATCCCGTTGGCGTGTGTTTTAGCGCCTCGGCTAGCTCATCCGTGCTGATTGGGTCCTCTAGTGACTCAACCACTTCCCGCGGCAACACCGGCATCCCTGAGCCCTCTATATACGCCCTGACCCTCTCCGGGAGCGCCCGCTCGTCCCTCCCGCCGGCCAGGTCATACAACTTGGCATAAAACGCCCGGAAGGTCTCAGCTATATTCTTGGAGGTATGTTGCTTCTGCTGTGAGCTGTCTATTATCTCTGAAACAAAATTTTGAGTGTACTGCTGCTTAAGGGCTCTCGCCAGGAGCACGCCACTCCTATTCCCGTGCTCATAGTACCTGCCCCTGCATTTCTTAATCATGTACTTTGCTTTCTGCCTAAGCAATGCGTTAAGGGCCTCCCGCGCCTGCGTCAGTTCCCCAAGCACTTTTGCTGCCTCGGTATGTTTGTGAGTCAGCTCTAAACGCTTAATCTTATCCACGAGCTGCTCCAACTGCTTCGTTCTTTCCCTCTTCAACCTTGATGCATGACTGATCAGGACTCCTCTGATGACACTCTTGTGTGCCTCCCACAAAAGCATAGGTGATACCTCTCCGTTATCGTTACTGCTAAAGTAAGCCTCTAGTCCCTCCCGAACCGCCTGGACTACCGCTTCGTCCTGCAGCAAGGACTCGTTGAGTCGCCAAGTCAGAGGGGGTGGGGTGCCTGTCGGTCAAGTTCAAATCGAGGGAGACCGGTGCATGGTCCGAAAAGGAGGTTGGAAGAATCCCACTATCCGTTGTCAAGCCCAGCAAGCTGTGCGAGACCCAGAAGTAGTCCAACCTGGTGTATGTCCCGTGCACCCTCGAGTAGAAGGAATAATCCCTTCCCGTCGGGTTCAACACCCTCCACGCATCAACTAGCTGCATGTCATGGAGCTTTTTCCTCAGGGATCTCAACGCCAAGTGAGAAACCGTGGACCTGCCCGCTGAGGAGTCCAATAGTGGTTCCATGGCCAGGTTAAAATCGCCTGCAAGGACTATTTCACCTTCAGCAAACTCCTCTATCTTAGTCAGTGAGTGTCTAAGGAACTGGACTTGTCCCTGATTGGGGGCATATAAGGATATCAGGGTGTAAGTTTTTTGGCCAAGTATACATTTCACCATGAGGAGCCGCCTGGAGTCATCCCCCCAGGAATCCCGGAGGGTGAATGGAACCCCGCTCGCGATCATGATCACCACGCCCTTCCGTTTGGCATCTGCTGCACTACTGGTGAATACGTGTGGGAACAGTCGGCTGCTTAGTCGGGGGGCCTGTGACCTCTTAAAGTGCGTCTCCTGTATAAAGGCTATTTTTGCTCTGAGCCTACACAACTCCTGCCCCAGAATCACCCTCTTCTCAGAGGAGTTGAGGCCTTTCACATTCAAGGATATTAGCTTCATTGCGGACATTTCACTATGACTACAATGATGTCACCAGTCAGCGAAGCCTCCTCGGGATCTCAACTCCGTACCCAATGCTGTACCACGGGCGGCCGGGGTTCAGAAGGGGAGCCCGACAGCCAGGGATGCAAAGCGCCCCCCCGCGTGGGCTCCGCAAGGGCGGCTAGACAGGGCGGGGCCCCGAGGGGCAGCGGAAATCAACATTTACCACAGTTAGGCACAAGAGGAAGAAATAGGACAGAGTCTGGGAACGCCCGCCCTCCGATCCCGCCAAGGCGGCCCAGAAAGCCAGCGTCCACCGTGTCCGCCACAGAACCGAGTGCCACTAGATTCCAGAGGGCGCCGAACCGCCCCCCCCCCCCCCCCGCCGCCCCCACAACCGGGAGCCCACCGAGAATCTCAGCTTAAGGGGGGACCGCGGGGGGGGGGGGCGGCGGAACGCCACCCATACCTCACAAGATCATTAGCGGCGTCTTCTCAAGCCTCTCCCGGCGCCTCGCAGGGCACCTCCAGGTCGCTGCGGGAGCTGCCTGTTGAACCCCGCCAGGTTTGGTGCTGTCCAGTCCGGGATGTCCACCGCGGGTGCCTCCAGAGAGCGGAACAAGTCCGGGAGCTGGTTCGGGGACCTGAGCCTCCTCATAAGTAATGTTCTCCGCAAAAGATCCTGGAGGATGATGATCTGCGCTCCTTTGAACTGTATTGGGCCCCTCTCCCACGCCTTACGCAGCAGGTCCTCCTTAAGTTTGAAGAAGTGGACTCTACAGATTATGTCCCTCGGTCTTCCAGAATCAGGAGGGCGGGACCAAGGGCCCTGTGCACGCGGTCCAACTCAACATGGCTCGATTCCGGCAAGTCCAGGAGCACGTTAAAGATAGAGACGACCGCCGCCTGGAGGTCCCGCGGCTCCACCGATTCCGGAACGCCCCGAAGGCGGAGGTTGTTCCTGCGACTGCGGTTTTCCGCATCATCCTGGGCCAAGAAAAGCTCGGATAGGAGGCGATTGCTTCCCTCCCGTTGATGCTCAAGCTCCGCCACTCGCGTTTCTAGCGATCTATGAGAGGCTTCTGCAGTGTCCATTCTCTGCGCGACCTCCGTTACTGCACTCTGGAGGGTCGCCAGCTCCCTCTTTATGGTGCCCTCCATTTTCGAGACGTATCCATCAAAGTCACCGCGAGATGGTAGGCCCCGAAGGGCCTCATTGATGTTGATTCTCACCGCCTCGGCTATAGTACGGGACAGAAGATCAAGCGGAACAGCAGGAACAGCGTTTGAAGCAACAGCAGATTCACCGGTCTCTCGGAAGGGATGCCCGTCGTTGCCGAAGTGATGCAGAACTTCCCCGCCCGTCCAGAGGGCTCCAGCTGAATCCCGGCGAGGCCGCGCCTCCTCTGGCCGACATGACTCCTCCGGCGCCGATAGACCCCGAGCCCCCCGAGGAGTGCCCAGGGGGGGAGGTCTCCCAGCTACCCCAGGCCGGCACAGGGCTCACCGGGGGTGGCGGAGTGCATAACATGCTGCCAGGGGATGGGGAGCGCTGTACTGCTCCATTGGGGGACCAGAGCCGGGGGTTCCGATGTGGGGGGTCATACCCGCTCTTTGGGGTACAAGGCGGAGAATCCGGGCTTGGGATGTCCTCCTGGCGCAGCCACTCCTCCCGCGCGGCGTCAGTCGCTGGTCCAAGGGCTCTGGCAGACCCCAGGCTGCCCTCCAGCTGCCACTCGATTGGCTTCCCTCTCTCCGCCCGGGCCCCCCCCCCTCATCGGGTGCCGATCACGGGTGATGGGTGCTCCCTCTTCCACGGGGTCCACAGGGGGCACTGTCAGGGGTGGATAGGGGCCATGGCCTGCTTGGAGCCCAACGGGTGCTCCGTCAATCTCTCCGGCTGCCCGGTGCACCTCCGCTGTGACAATGCGGAGGCGCCGGGTTGAAACATTTGGCGCCCCCGTCTCCTCACCTCCAGTCTGCCGCATTGAGTCCTCCCCCGTTCCTCCTGTAGCCGCGGGGCTCAGCTGCTGGGGGACGCCGCGATGGGCATCTGCACCTCCTCCCTCGCTCCCCCTCGCCGGGGGCACGAGCGCCGCCGTCTCGCGTGGGGCCGCCGCCTCCTCCCTCCGCCCCCGTAGGAGCCCCGATGACTCCTCCGGGACCGCAGCCTCCACCACGCCCGCCGACCGTGGGGGTTCCGCCCCGGCCCCCACCGACACCACGGGGCTCAATTGCTGGGGTAAGTCGCAGCAGGCCTCTGCGCCTCTCTCTCCATCTCCTCCCGTCGGGACCACGTGCGCCGCCATCTTGCGGGGAGCCGACGACTCCTCTCTTCCTCCCCGCGCTGTGAAATAAGCGGGGATGGGACGCTCCTGTCCCCTCCGGCGCTGTCTGCTCACCTTCCCCTTCCTGGACATCAGGAAAGGGGGTCAAAAAGAGATGCCTGGGTGCTCAATTTGGATTAAGGTGTGCGGAGCTCCCTCGTCTCGCTTCCTCACGGCGCCATAGCAAGCCACGCCCCCCTTCCTTGTCTTTAATGCTTACCTTAATCTCTTTTTCTTCTTCTTCCTTGTCTTTAATGCTTACCTTAATCTCTTTTTCTTCTTCTTCCTTGTCTTTAATGCTTACCTTAATCTCTTTTTCTTCTTCTTCCTTGTCTTTAATGCTTACCTTAATCTCTTTTTCTTATTCTTTGTCTTCTTCTCTTTCTTCTTTCTATTCCTTGTCCCATATACTTACCTTTTGGGACATGTAACTGTATGATTATGTTGTGATAACCTACATTGGGATGAAAAAAAACACCACACCTTTTTGTTTTGTTTTTTGTTTTTTTACTGTAACTTTTTTTTGTGAAATTTTTAAAAGGATTAAATTGAAAAATACAAGAGAAGAGAGGCCAGACCGCACCGAGAACTAAAAATATAGTGTGCTAAACAGTGCTGGGTTAAACAGGATGACTGTTTATATCTATGTACACACAAAGAGGGGGGGGGGGTCCCACACACCCACCCAACCCTAGCACAGAAGCACCACTGAACAATAATAGCAATATAAACAATTTTATTATTACATATAGACCATATGCTACTGGACAATATTAAAAACCACATACACTATCATTAAAAAAACATATATAACAACTAGCACCGAGGAGGGGGCATTGTATGAAAAGAAGAAGAGAGGGGGGGGGGGGGGGGGGGGGGGGAAAAACAGGGAACAAACCACCAAAAACACAACCAACTAATATGAACCTATCTGCTACCAACAATAACACCTGAACCCCACTGTATGATACTGTGCTAAATACGTCTATTGTGAGGGTATGTGTGAATGCTGTGCAACAGTGGATGTTAAACCTAAAAAATGTGTACACAAAATCATGTGAGCTGTGTGACACTAGTGTATGTGATGAGCCAAATGCACCCCAAAAAAACCTACCTAAATATATAGTGAAGACTCGCCAAAGGGACAAGCACCGAAACGACCCAAAATAATACACAAAAAAAAAAAAAAAAAAAAAATTACAACCAAACCTGAAAAGACTCAAAGGACGGACCCACCCCCCAATCTCCTTACCTGCCCTCACTACCTCAACCACCAACGCGTTTCGTGACGTCAGCGCGTCACTTTGTCAAGGCGGATGCTAAACATGTAACTGGCGCCTCTATTTATAGGACTAGAGCTTCCATTTTAACTCACCACACCTGCGCTCCCCCGCAAAAACAGATATGAGCCATCACAACCAACAGCGCACGCCGGCCGGAAGTGCGCGGGCGGAAGTGACATCATCTCAGGGCAACGAAGCTGGACAGGAGGGCTATACCGCCCACACATTCCATCCAGAAAAGCCCAAGCATGCGCAGAATGCGCTGAATTAGTGGCGCTACTGCGCCTGTGTAAAACAGCGGAGCCAGGTCAGGTGAGTATCCCTAGCATATGCAGACTGCGCTAGGTTAATGGCGCTACTACGCCTATATAAAACAGCGGGGCCAGGTCAGGTACATATCCACCGAGGCCACCAGAACTAACAAGGACAATGTAACATATAGCAAAACCATACCTACACTTATTTATTTTAATGATAACCCTTATCCAAAGTAATTACTACAAAACACTATTGTCTACTATCTACTGCCACATTGTATTCAAATATATAAGCCCAAAGAGCATGGGTATATGTCCTACACGGGTACCATATTTTACCCTCTATCATACATACTATAAGTGGATGTACCTCGGTATGTGTCTCATCTTTATGCCCTTCAAGCATAGCAATCGATGTACAACTATACATACCCCGGTTATTAAGTAGGACCAGGGGTACACACCCCGAGTGCCCAACCCGAATGCAAAAAGAGGGGGGAGAGGAAAAGGGGAGGGGGAAGGGGGAAAGGGAAGGGAAGGGAAAAAGGACCAGATGACAATACACGCATATTAACCCACTATATTCTGATGGCCACACATGAGAAAATTAAACCAACATATATATGACACAATGTCACTCAAAGCCAAATGACTGTAATTCATTAGATATATTATTCACAAAACATTCCTGCCTATATGGCCAGTCAGCAAGAAGCTATAAAAAATGTCTGATTTTCTGCTATGCCATGATGAACTTTAGCTAAACCTTATTACAGTGGTAGACCAATGAGGAAGGAAACAAATGCTGCCATCTAGTGGTCAATATAAAAAAGGCAGCAAAAGACTGTCATGCAAAGGAATGGTGGACGGAGGGGGGGGAGAGAAAGGAGGGGGACGGGGGGGGCAGACAATAAGTCGGGTGGGAAGAAGAGACACAGCAAAGGAAGGAGTGGGCAGCCAATATGCATTTGAATGTCCATATTGTACACCAGAGACTTCTTTTATCCACTCCATGGAGATATACTCTCTTTTGATGTTCACAACTCCATTTTTCATCCTTTTTTGTCTCCTTTTCTCTTTGTCACGCTCTTGCCTGTATGTAACATTCTCTCCGTCTTCATCTGTCCCACCCAGGCACCAGCTTCCCAACTTTACTCCACAGACAGTAATAGTGCACTGTAAGAGAAACTGGCAAATCAATCTCAATAACACTCAATAATTACAGAAATATATGATGAATCCACAGTACTCCTTGTTGCCCCCATGGTAATGGCATACCCAGAATCCAAGTGAAAAAAGGGGCCCCCAAATGATCTAACCGGGCAAACCCATCTGGCCCGGCGGGGCATATAACACCAACCCATTCAATCCACCCAGGAGGTGGAAGTGCAACCTAGACCCAAAAATGGTCACACACAGTGTCAAAGAATCAAGGGAAACTGTATGACCACCCCGACCCCTTCAGGGCCAGCACTCATAGCCACATGGCCAGATGAACCCCCCCAAATTAGGACATGGATTTATTCACCCAAAAAGGGGGTGAAAGCCAGATCTTCATTGAGGCCGGTCGGGGCCTGGGAGCTAAGGTTGTAGATCCAGCGCAATTCATGTTGCTGAAGTAATCTTTTTACATTCCCTCCCCGAGGTCCTACATTAACTTTCTCAATACCAGTGACAGTGAGTTCCTTGTAGTCACTGTTGTGTACGTGCAAAAAATGGAGTGCCACTGGGGGGACCATTTTCCCAAGTCTGACATTTCTCTCCGCCAGACGTATGTTTGAGATATGCCCCTGAATTCTGGCCTTTAGAGTATTCTTGGTCTCCCCCACATATAATTTAGGGCAACTGCATTTTAACACATACACAACCCCCACTGTTTTGCAGTTTACAAACTGACGAATGTGGAAGATTTTCCCATTAATCGGATTCCGTACTGTTTTATCTTTAGTCATCAATGGGCAAATGGAACAGCCCCCGCACGGGTGGCTGCCCACTATCGTGTTCTGATCACGCAACCAGTTTGAGACAGGAACAAAATGACTAGAACAAATCCTGTCCCTTATGCTGGGGGCTCTCTGTGCCGTCATCCGTGGACCGCCACGTATCCACCTGGCCAGGAGCGGGTCAGTCCTAAGTATGTGCCAATTGTTGTGCAGTATTTGTCTCAAACTATGCCACTGGTTATTAAAGCGGGTAATAAACCTTACCTGGGTCTCCTCACGTTTTCTTTTTTTAGGGGTAAGCAAATTTACTCGAGGAGTGTCTTTGGCTCGTAGGAAAGCCCTCCGGACCACAGCTTTGGGGTATCCCCTCCTGATGAACCGACCTGTTAGATCATTCGCCTGGCGCAGGAAGTCATCTTCATTTGAGCAGTTTCTACGTATCCTCAGAAACTGTCCAATGGGGATCCCTTGTTTCAATTTGGTGGGGTGAAAACTGCTATAGTGCAGCAGAGAGTTTACAGATGTTTCTTTACGATACAAATCTGTGCAGATGGAACCATCATCCTTGATTGATACGGTTAGGTCCAAAAAAGTTACCTGTTTGGCCGGGGGCTGAGCCGTAAGAAAGATATTGAATGCATTAGAGTTGAGATGAATAACAAACTCCTCAAATTGTTCAACCGTACCCTGCCACAGCACCAACACATCATCAATATAACGATGCCATCCGAGCACATGCCGGTGAAACTCAAGGTTATTCTCATGGAAGACCACTTCCCTTTCCCACCAACCCAGGAATAAATTCGCGACAGAGGGAGCGCAGCGAGCTCCCATAGCCACACCACATATCTGTCGATAGAAGAAACCATCGAAGGTGAAGAAATTATGTGAGAGGATGAAATCCAATAATGTCACAATGAATTCCTGTGGGGTATGGGGGTCAGTTCCTCTCATTCCTAAGAAATAACGGCACGTCCGGATGGCATGTTCATGTGTGATGCTGGTATATAACGCCTCCACGTCCAGGGTGGCGAGCAACACGTTCTCAGAGACCCAGATCGACTCCAGCTGATTCAGCAGGTCCGCAGAGTCCCTGACATAAGAGTCCAGAGCAACAACGTATGGTTGTAAAAACCGATCAATGTAGATGCACGCTTTTTCGGTTAAACCACCAATACCCGCTACGATGGGCCTACCAGGAGGGCAGCGGGAATTTTTGTGGATTTTAGGCAAAATATAAAACGTTGCCACTACAGGAAACTCTACCGTCAGGAACCCATGCGTACGCGAATTGATGACTTGGTCCAAACGGGCCTCCTCAATTAAGGCATCATATTCCTGTTTGTACCGCTTTAAAGGATTCATTGTCAATTTCTCATAGTTGGAAGTATTCTGCAGCTGCCTCAAGGCCTCCGCACGGTAAAAATCGCGGGACATGACAACGATGTTACCACCCTTGTCAGCCTCCTTGATAATGATGTCGGTCCTCGTGCGGAGGCCCGAGACAGCTGCAGACTCATCCAATGACAAGTTGGTCACTCCCGGGTTCACCGGAAGCCCCTGGATCTGTTTACTAACCACCTGGAAAAACGTATGTACCGCCGGGCTAATAGTCCACGGCGGCATGTACTGAGAAGGTTTTCTAAACTGCATCGGGTTACTTACCTCCATTTGTTGTTCCTCTAGTAAAGTTGCAAGATCATCAATTGCCTCTCCTTCCTGCCACGTCCAGGTAGATGTCGGTTCCACTGGGGATTCATATTGTTTTTTCAGAAGTAACCTTCT